>JAZHYW010058050.1:0-18964 GCA_037355805.1 Ixodes ricinus
CCCACGGTTGCACCTTCAAGGAAGGAATATCAATGAGCCTTCAATACCAAAGGCTGAGATTCGACAGGGGTTATTGAATATGATTCAAACCTATCAAGAAAAAATAAAGAAGTACTCTGACTCACGTAGAGTCGTGAATATTCCACCTTTTGCACCTGCAGATTTTGTAAAGATTTTGAAATCAAAACAAAAAGGCAAAATGCGACATAAATATTCAACTCCGCAGGAGGTACGTGAAAGGAATGGTTTGTCTACATACAAACTTGGCGATGGAACAACGTGGAACGCAGAAAGGCTCGCTCGAACAACGGTGCAGCTTTCGAAAAAGTATTTTTGGGCTCTAGAGGACGATTTGTTTCCCCTCATCCCCTCATTCCTCACAGTAAATGTTCCTGGCTGTCCTCCTCGTGTGGTCTCTGAGGTTCCTGGTTCAGCGGTTCCAGGTGCTCAGATTCCTGGTGCTACTGGGTTCGGCTTCATGGCGCCAGATTTCCATGGCCGTGGTTCCTCCCCGCCACATGCTTCTCCACCAGGCCTTGACGGAGCTGTTCGTCACCTTTTTGGGCCTGCAACCCTGACTCCTGTTTCACCTCATGGTCCAAGTTCTTCACTGTTTGGACTTGGGTACTGCAGCGCTCTGCCAGACTCCAGTCCGAGCGGCAGATTGGCAGGGCCCCCTCTGTGGACTTCGAGGCTGGCGTTACGCCACCAGTGCTTGGGTCCCCAATTGACTCTGTGCCTGATTGTGTTTTGGGGGCTGGTACTGACCCGAGTGTTCGGCTACGCCGAAGACAATTGCCGCGTCCATCGCCAATGCAGTTTTTAATGCACCATCATGCTCATCGCCATCACACCTGACTGCAAGCACGCCTACTGGATCGGGCTTCGCCACACCCGTTTCTACACATCTACCATCGACATTTCAAGTAGAAGGACGCCCAAGACGTCATACACGGTTACCAGGACGATTTAAAAACTATGTCATGAATATGTTGGACATGAGCCCATCATCAACATCTCATGAAAGCATGAACATTTGAATCTTTGGACTATTTTTTTTTCTTTTCTTGGACCTTCCGTACAGTGTGAGGTGTATTTTTTTTTCAAGAGAATAAGTTAAGTGGTATTTTCATCTTTTTTGTGTGAAGGGAGGGACAGAATAAGTTAAGTTGTACTTTCCTCTATTTTTGTCTGTCTTTTTTGTCATGGGAGGGAGAGAATATCTAGTATTGGCATATAGTCGATAATGACGGCAGTGAAAAAGAAGCCGATGCTGCTCGTAAGATAAACAGCACCGACCACCCGCGCTTGGGGTGCTCGGAACGAAGAGACTATGACCAGCAGCCGACGGGTGTCACTCCTTCTTTGAGCTTCAGCGGCGGCCCCTGGCGGCGCTCGATCGGATATACTACACTTTGTACCACCACTACATGCGGCGTCGGTGCTTGAAGGCATTGAAAAACATCATTTTGGCTTCAAATACGTACGAGGAGCAATATCATTGTGAGATATCTGGGGAAATGAGCACGTTTGATAAGTCTATTGCACACATAGTGCCAAAGGCGCTTTGCTTGGCGAGCAACACGTTCCGTACGATGGTGCAGCATATCGATCTTGGCCTGGTTCAGAACAACCCTTTCGAAGCTTCGAAGGTTTGGATGGAACCCAAGTGGCGATTGACATGTTAACTGAGAACGATCAGCCAATCACCTTGCGTGGTTTTTGGCTTCTGTATGTTAGCTTTTTTTGTGTCCGACTATCTGGCAAGGACGTCAATGGCGCTATATATCACAGGGTTGTGTGACTTTAGTCCTAGCTATTGAGAGAAAGTTTAAAATCGCTGTGCTGCTCTCTTCCAAAACCATATTTTAACAGAAACATACGGTAAAGTAAAACTGAGCCTAGCGAATCTACGTAATGTAAAATCTCGTGCACCTGCGGTTAGCATTCGAGCGAAAACAGCCATTGTTCTTCTAGAAAAGCACGACACGTTTTACGTGTGAAGAAACTTGACAGTCGCTGAAAACACTTTCTTTGTATTCATTATTTCATCTTTATGCTGATTTAAATTATAATAAAAATCAAATGAATATACATGAAAACGGGCAACATCTGTCGGCTAAAGCGTAAACAACCATCGCAAGGTAGAGTGCAACAATGAAAGTTTACACTAAGCGTGGAGGTGAAAAAAATTATTTTCGCCGGAGAAGTGAAAACAGAATAATCCACATTGCCACCGATGCACGAGAATATCTTCTATAGCATTCATTCCTCCGGCGAACTTGTGCCACAGTTTGTGTGAACATCATTATTGGTTAGAGCAAAAAAGAAAATAAAACAAATTAAACATTTCCTACTCCAACAAACTAGTGCACAAACCATACCAAAATTCGTAACAAAATCGTTGACATCTAGCTTCAAGATAAAAAAAACATTGCATTATTTCTTCTCCTTCCTGCTTATGCATTCCTAAGTTAAAAAAAAAACAGAAACGAATTGTTTGTTTAAGGACGCAATATTGTCACGTTTTATGTATTGGAAAGTTCATCTTATTATCACAATTGGCATATCTGCTGTCAAATAGTTCTACAACGTTTTCGTTTCTTTTTCTGCCTCCTAATATCGAACGGATCAATTGTCACTGTGAGCTCACTACAACCTACATTTTCAGCCCATCCATCAAGCGGTTTTACGTTATAGATTAGTAAACAACTCATTAGCGAGTTTTAGAATATCGTACAAAAGCTTTCCGCGCACAAATAAATAGCGTCGTCGACTCTGCCCGCTTGCGCCGAGCTCTAACCACGCTTTGAATTGGATCGTGGCGAAGAACATATTTCTATGAGTACGCTATTATTAAACTTGCTATAAAACCGTTAATACCATATACCAACGCTTTCCAGTATATATATATATATATACATATATATACCGGGTGTTTTTTTTAATATCAACAGAATTTTTTTTAAAAAACCATGAAAGCTAGATTAATGCCGTCTGCGCAGGTGAGTTATACGGCCAGGGGGACATAATATAGGAGGCTAATCGTAACGATCAGTCGGCTAATTAGTTAAAATTCGTTAATGAGCTTTTTAATTAATGAAAATGGACATATAGTTCCAATTAGAAACTTGCTCAGCGTCATCGAAAACCACTAAATCAGTAATTTTCATAATGACTTTGAACGCATGAGAAGCGTAGTAGTGCACTAAATTTGGAACCCCTTCCACCGTATATGTTTTGCCGCCAAAATGGCCAATTAAAGACAGAAGTAGACGCCACAGCGGACGCTATCGAATGCGGTACTCCGTGCAGTTCCTCGAGTGACCGCTGCGGGAGAAATGGCGGTGTTGCGATCGCCATTAGCTCGTTTCTCGAGTACGGATTGGTGCCACTCTTTAGAAGCAGGCTCTATGGCAGTTTCCCAACTGAGTGGTTCTAGTAACGTTGCCTGGTGTGGATCAGCAACAAGGTTTCAAGGCACAGTGGCATTCAAGACAAATAGTTAAAACGAACTACTTTACACGATATAATGAAAAAGCGAGAGACATCACCAAATACCTTCTTTCTCTAATATGATCCTTTGCTGTATTTAAATATCACCGTCAATGTGTGCCTTCGAACTATTGTAACGCATGTTCATTTATTGTGTCGCGCTTAATGTGAACAAATTCCAGATTGCACTAGCTTGAGAGTGTCTTACCCCTATCAATTAACCTATCTTTTTTGTGTTTTATACAAAACTAAATATCACTATGCAATATATTCTTACCAAGCAGATTCAGAAGCCAGTAGTGCTGTGATTGCCTGGAGCTGAGCTGGTTGGATATTCATGCTTGTGCTGTGCTGCATGGTTGTTTGGTTACCAGAAATAAGAGATAGTAAAATATTTGTCAGGTTGGACTAGTCTTAAAAGAGGGTATAAATATAAAGTTTGGTGGGTTTTTCATAGTTGATGATAGCTTTCTAAAGATGTAAATTCTGTAATGTATATTTTAGTTGACGGTTTAGGATATTATACCCAGGTTTGGCGCGAACTGCATTATTCTTTACCACCGCACTTTACAATACAAGGTAAAGAGAGGTAGTCTGAATATTTAAAACAAGTTTAACGCCTCCGAGAATACTTGTAAAGATTTCGTACGGACGCTTGATATTCCTAGATTCATTCCGCTCCTTTGAATCATTGGTAACGTAAGGTCGGTGCGCACAGTGGCCACCAAATATATGCAGACCACGCGAACTGCGCGTTATATTATAGGATTGCCATCCTGGCGGCCACTGAACCAGTGGTTGTGTGGCAAACCACTCATTGAAGTAGCCCCAGCAGGCGAGGCTTTCGCTCGAGGCGAGAAAAGCTGCACAGAAATCCAACATGGAGTTTTCATGGAGGGTTTCCACCTTCCTGCGACAATCTCCGCTACAAACTACGGGATATCGAACTCTGCAGAAAACTGCAGTGCCGCGCCTGCGCAGTAAACAGCGGCGTTTTTTTTTGTTTTTTTTTTGGAAGGTGAAACGTTGGTGTACGAGAACTGCCTAATTTTGAAGTCCAAGCGAACTAAGTTCAACGCCGCTCCCCGTGCTCGTCGATACAAAGCTTACTGCTAAAATTGCCTGTACATACTGCCATGAGAATGACCGTACATACCTGTTCTAAAGCAATAGCTTTTCTTTCGGCGGCCTGAATGAACTGTTCTCTTTCGGCTGTTTTTTCTCGGTAACCCGAAAGAAAACAGTGCTTGGCTAGTGACAAAGAAGAAAGCCTGGATCGTTCTGCTACAACCAAGGGCTAAAGGAGGGAATAATGTTCGTCTGAATAGTTTCTTTTCAAGAGTCCAGCAGGCAACATTCGTGGTCGCCCTTTCTTGAACACGAAGTGTGTGACTCAAGGAGGTGATATTTGACAAAATGTGGCGTCCGTCTTCTCCTTATATGGACGGCAGTGTACCCGAAGTAGGCCGGGCGACTGTAACGACATGATGTATATGTCTGGCAACCATGTCCTAGACGCGGATTTGTACCGGGATTAAGTTGGCTCTGACAGGCCGTCGAGACAAAGCACTGATCACGTTAGCCTCGTAATCGCCTATTCACTAAACATCATTTCAACTTCCGTTGAACCGCAGCGGAAGGCCAGAGGCCTCCACGGACAATCAAGCGCCAGTTTATAAGTGACGTCACATCGCTTTTCGGGTGTGTATCAGTGAGAAGCTGAAATGGCGCTGGTGGATGCCCACGTGGGCGCCGTGAAAATGAAACGTTTTTGTCCATTGTTTTACGAGTACATTGAGACTTCGTGTTATTTGCTCGATTTACTCCACATGTTCAAGTATGTTTCGTGGTTGTCGCTGGAACCTCTGGACGTAGCGAGCTTGACGCGCAGTTGTGCAGTCTTCATTCTGTGAGTGGGATTGGTGGGATGGCACGGCAATGCAAACCCAGCGAAGCCCCAGAAGCCTTGCACGTCGAGCGGAAGCTAGCTACGCAGAAACTCGTCGCTTCACGTCTTGAGGCACACGAAAAATTGCAGACTTTTCCGTCACGCAACGGATCTGGTTTGCCTGGACAATAAAACGTCCAATCCAACCTAACGCCCTTGCTTGCGAAATATCTTGCCTGCGTGAACTCGTGGGCCAGGACACGTGTGCAGGATATGAAACTGCCGGTGTCGACTTTTCTAAACTCTACTAAATCTCCACTACAGAGAGCCGTTGGACAGTGACGAGTGACGAAACACGCGAGGCGAAATGTAGCAGTTTTTTTTTTTGCGACATCAATAAAGGCTTAAGGCATTGACAAATACGCGCCTGTTTGCCGGTGACACCAGACATGAGGCCAGTGGCACTTTTATTCTGCAGCTCTGCCGTCGAAATCCCAGTGACACACGCTTCCGAGGCAGCGCCTCCTGAGGCAGTATAAAGTTGTGATACCCCAACTCGAGCCGGTCTTCAACCTTTGCGACTACAAACCTAGCCTTTCTTCAAAAACTTTGAAATTATTCAAACTCGTAATTCGGGAAGTACGCGAAATATCTGAACCGTGCAGCCTTGGGACTGGAATCAATGTCACATCCATTTTGCAGTTAGACAACAAGCAAGAGTTGACCGAGTGAAAATGGTGTAGCCTAGCCTTTAACATTTATCTCAGTACCGAACGGTCCTACTCTAAAAGGTTAAACTATTTCTGCAAGGAGGACAGTGCAAGCGTCGAGGCTTGCCAATGGCTGGGGCAGCGACGTTGGGCAGTGGCTGGGAGTGGGTGGCTCGCGATTGGAGGGAGCGCTCGATGTTTGTGGCCTCCATCACGGATGGCACGACGGTCGCAGGTGAGTTTCGCACGAAGATCCCGAAGATGCTTTCCTTTACTCCTCGCATCAAGGTCTTGAGCTTCTTCGCTTCCGGCGCTTTGGGGCACGCGTGGTTGAATAGTCAGACGGCGTCTTCGACGAAACTGACGATGCTTTTATTCGGTCCTTGAATTCTGGCCTGGAGTAGTTATCCGTGGCGTTCCTGACGCTGCTGGTTTGCAAAACCATAAGGTAGCTGCTCTTCGCACGTGTCCCAAGGGTTATTGACGTTTCGCAGTTTTCAAACCAGAGACGACGGGCCATTCTATACAGTGAGAAATCGAGGTTCTGGAAGCTGTGCTCTGGTGTCCATCGGTTGTGACATGCCACCCGTTCGCACCATTGTATCCAGTCGTCGACGTCTCCGTAAACTTCACCGTGGAAGGGCGTCGGCGTACGAGATGCGACGGGTATGAACACGACGGGGGATGCGGCAGCAGGGGTCTCGGTCGACTAGCCCTGGGGAAATATCTCCGGGTTCGTCGACTTCTTTCATTGCTGTTTTAACAGTGGACCGAATTCCGGTGGCTGGCCTTGCTCGGGTTTCGTCTGGCTCCAGAAAAAAAAGTTCTCCGGGGATTGAAATCGCTCTGGTCCGGCGGCTCCTTGGAAGCGTACGCGGACGGGGCATAAAAAGTTACCCCGCACCTCCACCAGAAATGTCACGGATGGAAAAAAATCGACAAGCGTAAAACTGAAAATATAGTTTTCATTGGCGAAATTGTGCCAGAAGCAAAACAAAAAACGACCTTCGAGAACGCGGTAGCGAGCGTTGAAGGCGGCAGATGATACCGTCGAAGTGTCGACGTGAGAGGTGGCTCGTGTGGGTTAGCGCGAGGATGCGAGAGTCGGTCGTGGTCAGGAGAGAGTCGGCAAGGCCACGCTGCTGCTTATCTATTAGACTCGCTATCTCGAACATTCCGCCTAGAATGTTCGAGCATCGAAAACTCGGAAGACTGACACGGCAAGGTCGGCTTCCTTGCCTTTTACACTAGGCATCTCGATGATTCGAAGAGAACGTCAAATCATTTTGGTTAGGAGTAAATGCAAATCTTCTAGAAGTACGGAGAAGCGTTTCCTCTCGGCCAGGCACGCGGCGATATATAAGAAATTAAGTTCTTTATTTAGAGCGCATAAGTCTACGCAGTGTACGCCTAGACTACGGTTCCGAACCTATATGTTTTACTGTACACACGAAAACCACAACTCTCGTTTTTCTATTAAAAAGAAAACATTTCGCGCCTGAATGCTTTGTGTGGTTGTCAGAAAATTAGTATCGTTGTGCTCAGGTTTTAATTTCGAATTGTTCAAAATGAAATAATAAAAAACTTAATTATAAGCAATTGCCTTCATTATCTCGTGTACCGTTTTACTATTTAAGAATAAAACGGCGCACTGATTATTTCGCGTAGAAAAGCAACCAGCAGAGACCAAGCGAAGGATCAAAGTACTCTAGGTTCACCGCAAACAATCCTCACAATGACACATGCAGGAACAACTGCCAACGGCATAACTCGAGGTGAACAATACATTATTTTGCTTCTCGTTTTACTGGACACATTCAGAAAACAATGCCCGTATGCGTCATCGCATTTGCGTCAATAATACAAAAAATAATAAGAACAAACTATCCTATTGTAGGCAGAGCACTATATAAACCCGTACCAAAATTTGTATCGGCACAGTCGACATCTACCGTCCAAGATGAAGGCAACTCTCATTGCTATTTGCTTCCTCGCTGCAGTAGCGTTCACTATGGGAGAATCGTGGGGTAAGCCCATGTTTTTTAAGCGTTATACTTTGTTTCTTAGTATCTTAAGAACGTTTTTGCTCGCAATTAACCTCCTTGATTTAACGCAAAATGCATTGCGCTTCAGTGATTTTTTTATATGTGGACTTTATTAGTGATCGAAGAGACAATTAATTCAGTCTTATTACGCCAAATCAACTACGACTAGTCTTAGTCCGCTGCACTTTGTTTTTCCACAATCTGTTTAAAGACAACAAACTTATTACTTCTCACAAATATGAAATGTATACCGATAAAAATAAATCTCTATGTAATACTAGCCGCCATATGGGCTCTTCGCGCCGTCCATCAGGAAAGCCAAACATTTTTGACATCATGGTATTGCTGAGAGATGTTAGTCTGCCGTCAGATTTAAAGGTCTCGGTCACTGCAGTGATGCAGACAGCTGGAGACCATCCACTAACGTCGCAAAAGATTCTATGAAAGCAAGACACGTGTCAAATCTTCCAGAATCAAAGAGGCTGCGTTAGTCATCGAACGTCTAATTCTTCGGTCAAAAGTGCGCATCAGACGGAAGCATTTTGATGCGCAATGTTAAATTCACTGGCTGTGGATGCTCTAGATCCAAGCACAGCATGACATGTTAAGTTACCTAAATCTATCGAAATGTGGTAGTACGCTTGGATCAGAGCTTAGTAACTCCCCTGTCTTTCATTGTTATAGTTACCTTAAAACAATGCAAGCTAGAGTAGATTAAATCTTTACAAATAGTATGTTTTATTTGAACACCGATCACATTATTGGTTTCAAACATACCAATCAAGTGTTAGGAGACTTAAGGTTTAAATTAACCGCTCTTTAGAATTCCAAGCTTTTCAGTAGTGTTATATATTCCGTTATTTATATTTTGCTTCTTACGCATACCATAAGGCAGCCTTGCATTAATCAGATATATTTCATTGGTGTAATCGTGGGTCACGCATTAAATATTAAACCACCTAGAGAAGACAGCACTAACCAAGAGCGAGTGTTAATTATTTTATTACTGTACAGGTACCAATGAATTAGGCGTTCCGTACTGCTTTAAGAAGTCAGCAATGTTATATCAAATAATAAAAACTGGCATGTAGCAAAAATCGTGTGAACGCACGGTGAACAAATTTATGCTATCATGGTTTCCGGTCATTGCAAGTTATATACTTATTTAAATATTTTCGGACTAAGAATGTAAGCCGACTGGTTTAATTCACGACATAAGGAGGTCATGATAGCCTCGCTAGCATGACCTCATCATGACTTGTGGTTGCTCGTTAAGCGAGCAACCTCAAGTCACTAGCCTGTAGTTGCTCGATAACCGAGCAATCACAAGTTGGTAGATCACAAGATAAGTTGTAAAATAATACGTGTCCACCTCACCAATATTTAACAATATTACTCGTATTATTCATATTCTATATTTCATAAATTAAATATAAAAATACGCTGTTTTATATTTATTTTATACTGTGTTTGTGTGTTTGTGTACCCGCAGGAAGCTCCACGCCCTGCCCGAGTCCACCCGGTAAGTTATGTTCAACAACAAATGTATAACGCTAAACAAAAACTTATATGTAACATTAGCCGCCACAGCTGGCTCTTCATGACCAACCATCAGGCAAGGCACGAATTTCGACGCCATGTTTAAGCAGGTTGACGTTGTTATGCTTCAGTGTTCAGGAAGTTTGGTGACTACGTGACACTAGAAGAATGGGATTCTTAAATAACATACCGAAATGGTGAAAGAACAAAACACTAACATGACCTGCGGCTCCCAAAGAAGCTGTTTGTAATGAAGCGCCTAAATGTTCCATGAACACTGTAAATCAGGCTGAAACATTTTAGGTGCAATTCGAAGACACCAGTACAGTAGCGGATTCAAGAGGAAGAGGGCGAGAGAAGCGCCCGCGGGCGATTTTTTTATAGAGAGATGTAAGGCACCCAGAGGCGGACCAGCCTTTTGCCGCCTGGCAGTCCTTTGAAAGGGGACGGAAACCAAATTCTGGAGCTATTTCTTTGCTTCAACATGACATAGGTGGCAGTAGAACCTCACAAACATTCATATTTCATGGTAAAATGAAAGAAACATATTTTAAACAGAATTTAAACGATAATCGAAAACTCACCTGGTTGTTGGTTATGAAGCTCCAATGGAATGTCGTGACGGCATCTGCCTCTGACAGCAGCGCCACTATATGGGAAGTGCTCTCTCTAGTACAGATTGCCTAGGCCAGAACGCAGTACCGAAGGTTTGGTAAGAAAGCTAAAGCAAGTTGGCCACCATGGATTCACTCCAACAGCCAATCGCTTCCACTCATTCTTTGACGTCACAGACGTCAGGGGCTGTTCAACCATATTTTTCAACATGGCGCACGCTGCTTTCAACGTCGTTCTCGCCGAGGGTCTCGACCCCTCGAAGTGACCTGGGTTTACGTCGCAGAGCTGTACCGGTATCCGCTTATGTGCGCGGTAGTTTCTATGCGACGATCTGAGAATGAAGCGATCGTGTCGCCGTCCAACTTAGTCGCAGTCGACGGCGCTAAGCCCCCCCCCCTGCTTGAACCATCGCGTAAGCCTCGTTGTACGAGACCTACGAAAGCGGTGCAATTCGCTTCTCTTTGTTCATTTAGTGTTCGCCATTGAGAACAAATCGCGTTGCAAAATCGTGGAAACGAGGGCGTTTTAATGCGAAAGCACTAACTGTCCCATGGAGCGAACCGATGTCATCAGGTTTGAAGCCGCGCCAAACGGCCCGGCCACTTCCTTTGTCCCAACGTCGTCTGTAGCAGAAATCTGACGGATATGGCTCTCATTGGCTGAAGCGCGTCATCAAGGAACGAGGCTCCCACTGGCTCTCGTGCGGCGCAGCCCCAATTGCCTGAGAAGCCCTCTCCATGGCAGCGAAAAGCTATGCGTATCATTCTGTAGCCCGCCTGGAATCTTTTGGGCTTTTCGCCTAAATGCACAGCATTGAAGCTCGAAAGTGGCAACATTACGATAAATGTACTTCGATGTCCTTTAAGTATACCTATTGCAAATAATATTTGCGCGAACCTCCACCTCGTATTAGTTTTGTTTGGCATTTCCGCGAAATGACAAAACAAAACTAAACGTTTTGGCCCTGCGGTACGCAGGCTTCAACTGCAGCGCAACAGTCACCTCCAGGCATGACCAAATTACGTCGGGCGTTCGGTATCTGTCACGCAGCATATTCGGGTGTTTACCGGTCCTTATTCCCTCGAAAGGCTTTTCGTTTGTCGGGATTCAGGAGATTAATGTTTGTTTTCTTTCTTCTGAGGTTCCACGTATCGTAACTCACAAAACTCTCGGTCACTTTCCACTTTGGTGAAGAAGGGACCTTGGGCTGTAGCGTTCAGTTCTCGGCGGTGGCTTTCCAAGGCGAGCGATCTGCTCTTCTTTCGCAAGGGAATCTGAAGCGTTCGACGCAGTGGCACCGTGAGGCGATAGCGGCCTCGCGGCGGTTTTGCCGGAACCATTCGTGCTGCTGCGCATCGACGCTCGTTCCACTCCGCTCTTCTGCCATCCGAAGAAAGGTTGCCGGCATCTATGAGCGACGGCGACAACCGGTTGTCTGGTTGCCGCCGTCGACGCAGCATGGATGGCAGTACCTGTATCAGAGTTCAGTGTCGTCACCTGCTTTGCTGGTGGACACGGTCACTGGGGATACACTAGCTCTTAACAGCGTCCTCTGCAAAGCAAAATGTTTGCGCTACGTGTTAGGACACAGCTAAAGTCGGTCAGGGTTTATGGCGAAGTCGACACTGTTTATGCCAATGTGAGAAAGTACCGGTGCACTGCCACTGCTAGTCTGGGACTTTCAACGTGCATCACGGGTACCGATACTCGAGCGCACGCGGGTAAGTTTGTTATCGAATTGCAACGGGCAAAGGGCGAGGATTGAATCCAGGAGCATTGGGTTCTGCAGGGGGAGCTTTCAGTTCACTGCTCTAAGCTGTGCAGTGCACTTACCAAGGTCGGCCACGGATCGCCCCATTTGTAGCTCACAGACGTGCTTGCTTTAGGGTTGTTCTAAGCAATTTTTAATGTCTAGCTTACCGACTTGCTTAAAACAATCCTCAAAAACACACATACCTGCTCCAATATGACGATGCATGTATCTAGGTAATTTGTAGTTTTTCAGATAACTGATTTCGACTATCAACGTGCTAGCACTACCTAACTGACATTCACCGTTATTCCGAAGAAAGCGCATGGTTCTTCATCATTACCCTTTCTTAAGGACTCTGAATCGTTCAAATACCGTGGATATCATACATACCGTAAATTCCATGGACACTCAAATTCTGAAGAAGTTCAGTCAGATGCTTCGCAGCTAATGTAACGTTTTATTGCTCGAACCACACTTGAAACGCCACAAATTAATAAAGTACTAAATCGTTCAAATATTTTTGAATTTAAACGCCGGTGACACTAATTATTTCAACCGAAAATATCGGTTTAAATGTTAATATGCTCACGTATTTAATATGTTGCAACGCCTGCTTAAAATACTATCGCATTTCAGTAGCTGCTCGGTATCACTTGATTCACATATCTTCACTGTGTTCGTGAGCTGATACAGAACCTCTCCATATACCCGAGGCTGTTCTTGCAACAGTATATTTGCAGTTGCCGTTGAACATGGATGTACCTACTAGCGAAAACTCGACGGCCGCAGTGGCGGCACTTGAAATCTCCATAGCGGGCTTCTGCTACCACTGAAATGAGCACATATCTATTCGTCAAGTAATTAACTACAAGTAAAAACGGAAAGCAGAGTTCACTTATAACATACATCGGATAGTGCGCCCGACGTTGAACGTTATGAATGGGCACCATGGGAACATGGTGCTTTCCCGGAGCGGTCCGCATTTACAAGAACAATTAGGGAGCTTAATTAACTAACTCCGGCTTTAGCCTTGGGATAGTACTGGACAAGCATCTCATCAGGGGCCGTTAACAAGAAAATTTCCGCGACACGTATGTTGCAGACCCCAGAAAAAGCTTGCAGAGTACTATAGCCTGCCTGCGGATCGAACCTGACCCGTGCGAGCATGTCGTCTTGACTAAGTAGCTTCTGAATCGTGTCAAGTCCCAGTGGGTATGTATTCATCTGCGTCACACACCTTGAGACGCATCAAATTGTGCAGTAATGAATCAGAATAACGTGCAGCTAATGTACGTTATTATTGTCGACTAACCTGAAACAGTCGCAAAAATAACCAGAATTATTCGAATGTTTGCCATTGAACCATGCACGATTGTCTCAACTGAGCTTCATGGTAAGAAATACTGCTGTTGTAAATCGTGATTATGATTCGCTCAAACATGTGTCATTAGCGTTAATGCCTGTTTAAAATACTACTAGCATCTTAGTATTTCCCATTAAGCTCTTGCCTTTGATATACGTATTTCATTCGATGTAACTGTGAGCCGCGCATTAAATCTTAGACCACCTAAAAAAAACATAAACCGAGAACGGGTGTCTAATGTTTATATCACTGTGCAGATGCCACTGAATGAGAGTGCTTACTGCTTTAGTATGTCGGCAATGTTTAACAAATAACTAAAATTGCTTGTCGCCAAAATTGTACGTGACTCCAGGTTCAATGAATGCATGTTATGGTTTCTGGTCATTGCAATTTACATATTTATCAAAAAAATCTTGGGAATAACAAAGTAAGCCGACGGCTTAAAGGGTCATTGTGACGAACAACCCCAAGTTGGGGAATCATATCAAATTTTATTGCAAAGTTAAACGTGGCATCCTTATTATATATTTGTCAATATTCATCTGATTATCACATTTTTAATTTTATATATATATAAAAACGAACGTAATATTATACTGCTTGACACTCGTATGTTTGTGTGTTTATTCCCACAGGAGAACCTTGCCCTCCCGGAGAAGGTCCGCAAGGTGAGTTATGTTGAACAAAAAACGTGTAACATCAGGTAAAAACTTATATCTAACATTAGCCGTCATGCACGGAGATTCGTGACCAAGCATCAGGCAAGGCAGCAAATTGTGACGCCATGTTTAAAGAGGTTGATGTTATTATGCTTCCAGATTCGGAGATTTTTTGTCCACTACTGTGAAGCTAGAAGAGTGGGATTTTTAACTACGATACCGAAAGGGTGAAGGATTAGTGATGCGTCAGCTTAAACTTAGAGAAATAGACGTAGAATGGACAGGACAATAGATAATACCTGACTAACAACTTTGCTTATGTACTGTTCTTCTTCGCATGTGCAATCGTATTTTTTACAAGCTGTTCATATACACATAAATTAACAATTAGTTTTAAATAATATTTACACAAGAAAATTATAAATGTACCGTTACCCGTTCTTCCTACGAGTTATCTGGGCGTGGCACACCGCAAATAACTGTTTTTCTTTGGTGTGGATAGTGATGAAGGATAAGGCGAACACGACCTTCGAGATTCAAACAGTGTTGTAATC
This sequence comes from Ixodes ricinus, assembly GCA_037355805.1. Classification (NCBI taxonomy): domain Eukaryota; kingdom Metazoa; phylum Arthropoda; class Arachnida; order Ixodida; family Ixodidae; genus Ixodes; species Ixodes ricinus. The sequence continues at coordinate 14,622 of JAZHYW010058050.1, forward strand.
GAGCGTATAATGTTTCGATCAACACTTTAAATTGGGCTGAACCATTTTGAGCTGTGTGTAATACGAAAAGCTCCCCCGCCTGCGCATGCCCCAGATCCAAGAATATATTAAGTGTATCACCAGCGACAAAGAATATATATTTTTTTAAAGCGCGCTTGAAATAAATAAGTTATTCCTTTGCGATAGTGTTATCGACCGCAGCGGAATTCCGGCTGCCAGTGTAAAGCGATAATTAGAAAATGAATTACCTAGACTTCACTAAGTAACTTCTTAAATGTTCACCTTAGCTGGTGCATTCCAGTAAAAAGATGTGTCGCCCGTCTTCAAAATATGCCACAACTAACTACTGCTCCGCACTATTCTTTGTCAAACTTAAGCACGTGAGAAGATGTGATACCGAAATTAAACGCAGGAAAAAAGCGGCGCAAGTTCCACCCGGAAGCAATGTTAGTCTCCACAGAGGGCCTATGTAGTGAGTCATTGAAAGTAGATAATCATCATATCTTTGTAGAAAAACCGCGCCCTACACTGCTATTTCCTCAGGCTGTCAGGTTTCAGCGCAATCTGCCCCTTAGTTTGGGTATGGCGGACTCTAGTGACAGTCTAAGTTCGCCAGAGTACAGGGCGAACCATAGTTAAGTCATCTTAATTCAACAACAGCTGTTATATATTTTGACAACCGGCAGCAAACTTCAAGTTTAAATGTGCCAGTTCATATGCCTAAAGATAATCAGTAGATTTTAGGTAATTATTTTGTGCGTTATCATTTTATCCTTTATGCCTGGCGTCCACCTCGGCAGAGGACGTTATTCTTAAGGAAGCATTTGCTTACTTTAGATGCCTTTTGTTAAGCATTCTGAGTAGGAGAAATACTCTATATATCTGTATCCTGTTGAGTTCATGGCCACTCAAATGCGGAAGTTCGAGTAATAGCTTTGTAGCTATCAGCGTTTGTAGCTATTTGTAGCCTTTCACGATTATAGTTACCCTTGAAAACCACATTACTAAATCCTTTCAAATATGTATTTTTAACTTTGATGACATAAATTTTGGCCCTATCAATCTAGTATTGAAAGATATCAGGGTAAAGTTAACCGCTCCATAAAATACGCCATTTTTTGCTATTTTCAACGATCGGGTAAATGTTCTTATTAATCGACTATAAGGTGCTTTATTCGCGCCTTACAAAAACCTTGTATTTAACCACACTTACTTCAGTGGTATACTCGCGAGTGTACATGAAGTGTGAAATGACCTACCGAAAAAAGCAGAAACACAGATCGTGTGTAAAACTCCCGTACCAGTCTGCTTGTATCAGTGTACTACATCAATATGTCTTCAATATAATATCAAATGATGAATAAACAGCCTAAACAGGCATCATCTGTGAACCGAAGCTGAATGTATTAATTTTTTCGTGGTTTCTGGTCATGTTGATAAACATGACCAGAATGTCCTGTTGATAAACAACCCCAAGTTAGGTGATTATCATGATATTTATGGCAAAGCCAATAGTTAGCAACATTGCACTCATTGACATTTTTTAGACATTAGTTAAAAACCTTGTGTGTGTATGTTTGTGTATCCATAGGACCCACCGCAAGCCCTGCCCAACGCCCATACCCCGCGTAAGTAAAATTCAATTCATGCCCAGCGATAAACGAAAGCTGAGAGTGATACTAGCCACCATGTCGGCTGTTTTTGATCCGTACATCAGGAAAGCCAACAATTTGTGAGGTGATATTTGTGCAGAACGATTCAGAAAGGCTGAAGTAGTAATCGAATGTCTAATTTTTCGCTCTACACTAGAAATCATGCTGAAACGTTTATAGTAATAATGCAAAACCCTGGTCTGCGGATGCCCCAGATTCAAGCAAAGTACAACGTGTTGACTTCATTGAGCCACTAAAGTGTGCAAGTATAGTTCGAGTCGGAGCTTTGTAGCTGCTCTGTCTTTCACCCTTAAAGCTGCCACAAGTCAGCGTAGTAGTAAATCTAGAAAAAGCCGAACCATCGCAAATAATGTGTTATATTAAAAAGTCAAAATTATTTATTCATTCAAACATATCAGTCAAGGTTTAAAACATTTGAGGTTAATGTTCACCACTCTCTATATTAATACGCATTTATATATTGCTAATATTGCTGATGAATCGCTTGCTTTGTAGCGCATCGCAGTAGGCATCTTTCATTAAACCACACATTTTTATTGTCGGGTGCACATTGCATATTAAATCACCTACAGAAAAAGCATACGAACCTTTAGAGGGTCTACAATTCTTGAACTGGTGTACACGGTTGCTAGTGAACTCAACGCGCCTAACTCTCGAATATATTGTGAATGTACATCTAATAATCAAGAAAATTGTATAGAGCAAATATTGCTCGTAAATAAACGCATAATAGGGTGAGGCAGGCTCTCTGGTCACTTCGAGTTGTGTATTTACTAAAATAAAAATATAGTGAAGCAAAAAAATTAACCTGCTGCTGAATGGACGCTATAACGGCAGCGAACCATAAATAAATAATCTCAACTCAACAACAGCTGTAATATATTTTGACAATTGGCAGCAAACTTAAAGTTCAAATGTGCGAGTTCATATGCCCAAAAGAAATCAGTCGATATTAGGTAATTATTTTTGCGTTATCGTTTTATCCTTCATGTCTGGCGTCCACCTTGGCAGAGTACGTTATTCTTAAGTAAGCATTTGCTTACTTTAGATGCCTTTTTTAAGTATTCTGAGTAGAAGAAATACTCTATATATCTGTATCCTGTTGAGTCCATGGCCACTCAAATGCGTAAGTTCGAGTAATGGCTTTGTAGCGATCAGCTTTGCAGCTATTTGTAGCCTTTCACGATTATAGTTACCCTTCAAAACCACATTACCCAATCCTTTCAAATATGTATTTTTAACTTTGATGACATACATTTTGGCCCTATCAATCTAGTATTGAAAGATATCAGGTGAAAGTGAACCGCTCCACAACAATTCGCCATTTTTTGCTAGTTTCAACGATCGGGTAAATGCTTTTATTAATCGATATAAGGTGGTTTATTCGTGCCTTACAAAAACCTTGTATTTAACCACACTGACTTTAGTGGTATACTCGCGAGTGTAGATGAAGTGTGAAATGACCAACCGAAAAAAGCAGCAACACAGATCGTGCGTAAAACTCTCGTACCAGTCTGCTTGTATCAGTGTACTACATCAATATGTCTTCAATATAATATCAAATGATGAAAAACTAGCCTAAAACAGGCATCATCTGTGAACCGAAGCTTAATGTACTAATTTGTTCGTGGTTTCTGCTCATGTTGATAAACATGACCAGAATGTCCTGTTGATAAACAACCCAAAGGTAGGTGATTATCGTGATATTTATGGCAAAGCCAATAGTTAGCAACATTGCACTCATTAACATTTTTTAGACATTAGTTAAAAACCTTGTGTATGTATGTTTGTGTATCCGTAGCAATACCCCGAGACCATTGGGCCCAACGCACAACGCCCGCGTAAGTAAAATTCAATTCATGCCCAGCGATAAACGAAAGCTGAGAGTGATACTAGCCACCATGTCGGCTGTTTTTGACCGTACATCAGGAAAGCCAACAATTTGTGAGGTGATATTTGTGCAGAACGATTCAGAGAGGCTGAAGTAGTAATCGAATGTCTAATTTTTCGCTCTACAATGGAAATCAAGCTGAAACGTTTATAGTAATAATGCAAAACCCTGGTCTGCGGATGCCCCAGATTCAAGCAAAGTACAACGTGTTGACTTCATTGAGCCACAAAAGTGTGCAAGTATAGTTCGAGTCGGAGCTTTGTAGGTGCTCTGTCTTTCACCCTTAAAGCTGCCGCAAGTCAGCGTAGTAGTAAATCTAGAAAAAGCCGAACCATCGCAAATAATGTGTTATATTAAAAAGTCAAAATTATTTATTCATTCAAACATATCAGTCAAGGTTTAAAACATTTCAGGTTAATGTTCACCACTCTCTATAATAATACGCATTTATCTATTGCTAATATTGCTGATGAATCGCTTGCTTTGTGCGCATCGCAGTAGGCATCTTTCATTAAACCACACATTTGTAGTGTCGGGTGCACATTGCATATTAAATCACCTACAGAAAAAGCACAAACCTTTAGAAGGGTCTACAATTCTTGAACTAGTGTACATGGTTGCTAATGAACTCAACGCGCCTAACTCTCGAATATATTGTGAATGTACATCAAACTAATAAGAAAATCGTATAGAGCAAATATTGCTCATAAATAAAACGCATAATGGGTGAGCAGGCTCTCTGGTCACTTCAAGTTGTGTATTTACTAAAACAAAATATA
>JAZHYW010058053.1:0-12057 GCA_037355805.1 Ixodes ricinus
AAAAAATGTCAGCAGATTGTTCCCAAAAAGTCTGTAGATTTGCAACAAAAATCAGTAGATTCTACGAAATCTGTGTTTTGCCATGTTTGCTATCCATTAAACCACACTTCGAAGAAATAGTATAGAGTAACAAATAACATGGTAATAAACACGAAATAAAAAGGAAAGAAAAAAAGACCAGTTCTCGAGTAATTCCTTATGAAGGACAAAATAAAATGGCACCGCAAATGGTTTTTTTGTTATTATTTTTTATTAGCATTAATTAGTGTTGCGATTTCGAGGACTATTCTTTGAAATTGAGACTGAGCCACTGTTGGGATCAAACAGATGGGGCGACAGTGCGACATCCACTCGTCGCTATTATTGAAACGAAGAACAAGACGTTGCCGGCAAGTGCGCGCTTAGATGTCCAATGGAAGTCCTCTGCAAGCTGCCATCTTTCGCTTTCTGGGCTGTGGAAGGTTTTTGACGCGACGCTGTCGGCGCGGAGCACCGTTGAGGCTACGCGTTGTCTGCTTTTTTTTCGCCTGACTCAAAGTGTCGCATTCAAACGTGGAGGAAACTTAATTCGGTTAGCTTCGTGGGTCAACCAAAGAATAATATTATGTCATTGGCTTCACGCCAGAGCCTGCCAAACAAAAAAGGAAAGAACCAAAATTTGGATGTCGATTCCTTGCATTCCGCCGGGCGAATGAATGAAAATGGCAGCCCTCTCCGTTCAGCTGGGGAGCAGCCGAGAGTTCACGCGCATGCGCTCACGCTCCTCTCGCCTCGCGCCGCAGGCTGATTGGCTCACTCTCGGGAGAGGGACGCCACGGCGGCGAGATCATAGACTCGCCAAACTCTCCTCAGGGCCCTGTACAGTGGTCGAAGAAAGGTATTCAAGGATATTCAAGGAAATTCAAGGCCTTGGGGAAGTAATTGCAAGGTCCTAACAGTGGGATGTGACGACCTTCAGAGTCGACAACACTTCGCCGTTTGTCCCCAACCCGTGCGTCTTACAAGCAGCGTTTAGGTTTGGCAACTGCGGTGGAGGCAGGACTGTGGTTTGTTCACTCATGCCCAGAGCCAGGGAATTTTGTACCGAGATCTTGGCTGCAATCTTCATGACGCCGGCATGTTTCGCACTCTTCATATGGCTCATCAACGCCGACTCGCCCATGGCATCGACATCGAAGGTATTTTCCGCACGGCTTGCATGTCACACGATGCTGATTTGTCGTATCTGCGCGCCATTACGTCCTTATATTCATCACTGCAGAGCCACGCACCTGAAACCTGCTTTTGCCGGGCATTTTCCTGCGACCGACAAGAAGCATAAGGCCAATGGCAGAAACAGTGTGCAAAGCATTCCCGGATCAGATTGGATTCGGATCTGCTCCCATATGGCCAACCATCCAAAGAACTTCGACTAAATCAAAACGAATTAAAATACACTAGATTGAAACGAAAAAAAAATGATAAGCAAAGTTAAAATGTACAATATATACCCACATTTGCTACTATAAATAGCCATTCACGGATTTTCAAGGTCTAGCCAAAAAATCCAGCGCTTTTAAGGGCCCTGCAAGTCAAATTTTCAAATTCAAGGGTTTTCAAGGGCTAGCAAGAAATCCAGGGTTTAAGGGCCTTGAAAACCCAATTTTTAAATTCAAGGGTTTTCAAGGGTTTCAAGGACCTGTGCGCACCCTGCCCCTATATGTCTCTGGCCCGGATGTCACCGTCGAACCTGCTCTGGGTGAATGGATAGGTGAATATACGGCCAAGTCACCGAATGGGACGGGCTTCTGGGCCATCTAGCCAGTGCTTCATTTTTAATTCTTGGGAGAATATGAGTTTTCTTTGATGGTGACCCTGGGAAGGTTGGGAACTGGAAGGAATCATATAATAAATTTTGATATGTTTACTAAAAAAAAAAGTCAGTAGATTTTCGTTTTTTCAGTGAAACAGTAGACCCGCAACGAAATCAGTAGATCTACTGATAAATCAGTAGACCTGGCAACACTGCGAGGGGCGTCTATAAAGTTCGTATTATTGTCACGAAGGAATAGAGATTCAGCAATCAAACTCGAGTAGGAGTTGAGACTTTCTCTACATGTTCGCCACCAAAAGTTACCCACTTTTTCCAGCGATGCACCACATGCCGGAGGCCATTGTTATAGAACTCCTCGTCTTGAGTGTTCAGGAATCGCTCCACTTCAGCAATCACTTGGTCGCCGTCCTTGAAATGCTTTCCTCTTATTTGGCCACACTAGAAGCGTCTGTGCCATTTAACCAAAAGTGTCGTAAACTGGGGCGTTGTCCCCGAACAACGCTCCCAGATTGGAATGAATATCCTTGGCATTGCTTCCCTTCAAATGAAAAAAAAACGGATCACTGCATGTGCTTGGCACCGACGGGCGGTGCCATTTTTGTTTCGTCTCCCTAGCGGCGTTCCGAGCTACTATAGCATGCGATGTTTATACTGTGCGGAAACTAGAGGGACGCGCGCTCATGTTGATGCCTGTTTTGTTCCGTTTTCTTTAATTTTTTGTGCCGATAATACGAACTTTATGAACGCCCCTCGTACTTAATTCGTATCTCTACCTCATTGCTTTCCCCCAGAATTGCTGTTTTTTGTTCGTATACTCCGGTTTTTGATAGGGTACCTTGGCGTTTATGTACACTGCGCGACACCGCTAGCGCAAACAATCAATCCCCTGTTTGTATGTTTTTATCTTTAATTCGAGGGGCTGCCATCAACCTATTCGTGTGGAAGAAAGCGCTCGGTTGGGGCACTGATCTGGAGCGCTCCTAATAGCCGTCAAATAAATAAACTGCGAATAAAAGCGCCTTTATCGTGTTCGTGTTAACAGTGGCGCGTCAGTGCAGGCGTCTGCCTTGGGGGATGACATGAAACCATTTTGCTTTGCTACTCTTCATTTTTTGTGGTCTCTGATGCTTTTGAAAGTGCGTTTTTCGGCTCGAGCTCCCACCTAGTTTCAGCCTCACTTGTGCTTTCGGTGTTTTCTATAGGTTCAATGGAAAGCCACGCAATACAGGCTACTTTTACAACGCTGAAGCCAACGGTAACACTCTAATTTGATTAGATGCAATATTCGCAACCACATCTGAGAAGTAAAAATGGCAGTTGTTAGTAAATGAAAAAAAAAAAGATTAAAGTGCAGGCAAGCTCGTGTAAGTTATACATGATGATCGAAAACCTGAGACGGTGGTTTGAAAGACGAAAATTCCGTTATGTTATTTGTTATTTTGTTATTTGTTATTTGTAAATGTGTAAATGTTATTTTATTGAAATATTTCTAGATGCCTCTCTACTATAGTTGGACAGCTATTTCGCTCAGTACAAAAAGCTTGGATATGATCAGACTTGTGTTCGTTACTTGAAAAATGTAATGGATTACAATTACAAATTACCGAGCCTCAAATATAATGGACTACCGTTACCAATTACTTTCACTGAAAAGTAACAAATTACTTGTTACGTTACAAAATTACTTTCACGTTACTTTTCCCGTAGATACATCAAGAAAACAATTGAAATAATTTTGATGTTTTCAAAAATGTTCTGACAACACTACTTTCCAATTCTCATACCATCGCATTACGGTATTCCTTGCAAAAATAAAATATTGTATTTAAGAGAAAAATGTAGGTGCACTCCGTTCACCTGTAAGCTGACAAGGCAGCGAAAGCTGCAACCACACCCGCCATCCCGCTAGCTTATGGTGACTGGAAATGATCTGGATGATAAAGCTGGTGGTGTGAAGGCTCAGTACCGGCGTCTACCTCCGATAGGAGATTTGGAGGTAAGGAAAAGATCTACGAACGCTCCTTTCTGTAACGGACCTTTCAAGCGTAAGCGTTGCGTCTTAAAGCTGCGCTTTCGTGCCGGTAGCTTTGACGCACAGTCAGCTTATGCATTGTTGAGGGCGATGTACAGAGCGCATGAGTGAGAAAACGTATTTATTAAAGGAACGGGATACATCACGATCTCTTGATAAAGTCATCCAATCGTGAAGACCAACAAACTTGATGATGCGGAATGCACGTTGCAGAAGAACTGTGAAAGCTCGCTGTCAGTACGCGCTTAGCAGTCGCACACACAGCTATGGCAGCCAGTGAATACCCCCATTAGCGGCGAGGTGTTTCGGTGGCGCCCTCCTATGGTTCCCTCTCGTGACGTCATTACCTTGCGAACAACAAGTTCGATGGTGTTTGTAATGAGCGTGGTGCAAGCTTGAAAACGTAGCGCTCTGAAACCAACACTGCCAACACCGTCAAAATTGAAGTTCTTCCATTCCTCTTATTTCCGTCGATGAGAAATCCTTTGCAGACGTTATTTAGCGGGCGCAGATGTTTTAGTGGCGCCCTCGCCATTCCTATGGTTGAGCGCCTCTTTCCTGTGACGTCATTACCTTGCGAACAACAAGTTCGATGGTGTTTGTAAGGAGCATGGTGGAAGCTTAAAATCAATGCGCTCTTAAAGCAACACTACCAACACCGTCGAAATTGAAGTTCTTCCATTCCTCTTATTTCCGTCGATGAGAAATCCTTTGCTGACGTCATAGTCGGCATTCGGCCAATCGTGGAAGGCCGACCACAGCGACGCTTTCGATCGCTCACGTCGCCATATTGGAAGGCCCACCCCAGCGACGCTTTCGATCGCGCACGTCGCTGCAGTATACTGAAAAATGCATGAGCCCGAGCGCTCGTCTTTTGAGCATGGTCGAGCGTTTGGTCCGAGACTGATATTGCTGCAGTTTCTATATTATGTTCATATTTTTTTAAAAAGTAACAAGTAATTAAAGTAATCAGTTACCAAAATTTTGTAACGGAATTACATTACAAATTACTGCCGCAAAAAAGTAACTTGGCAATTACAAAATTACTTGAAAAAGTAACGAATTACAAGTAATCCGTCACTTGTAACGGATTACTTTTAAATGTGGTTCACTGTTCTACCACAATACACAAAAATTTGTAAGTATAAGTTGCAGTAACTCGACGTAACAAGACGTTTTCTTGAACACTTCTGCCTCGCGCCATGCTGTCGATAACTGGGTTGGGAGCGCCTCCCGCGGAGAAACGCCGCCTCCTTCTCTTTTTCCGATTACGCCTCTCGGCACGAAAGGGACGGCCGGAGAAGCCTTCGCGCGCTTCGGGATCTCGGAGGCCATGGTGGCCGACATAGAGGTATTACAATAAACGCTAGAGGCTTAGCTGGCGCTAATGTCTACGGGACTTCCGGTTGCAGATTGAAGCAGTCAGCAACCAGTCTACTTTTCCAGTCTTCCTGTGTATTCCTATGGGAAAACGTACGTGCTATCTTCTTCTGCCAGGGAATAATAGAAATCAGCGTAGTTTCTTTACTCGTAACGGGTACTGTGTAGCTTTATTCAGATTAAAAAAAGTGTAATTTATTTAGTTAATTGTTTGTTGTTTATTACTGAGCGACGTTTAAGTTAGCAAAATTGAGTTGTATAGCGTGATATGTCAGTACAAGCTATCAAATCAAGCAAAAAATATGAAAGACGTTTACAAATCTGTGTAACGCCGAATTGGAGCGCAGCTCTTGAGAGGGAGGAGGGTACGGAGGGAAGGGTATACGCATTTTCCTTCCCCGCTAAATTTAACGGGAAAATTGGCAATGTTAGATGCATGGACGTCACGTGACGTCACTCGTGATGTCATACATCATGTGACGTCATGTGTGACGTCATACGCCACACGTCACGTGTTTTCCATAATGACGTCACACGTGGTGTCACGAGGGTAACGTTTTGACGCTACCCTTGTCACCCTCTCGGGGGTTACCTTCACGAGGGTCAAGGCCCGTTCACACATATGCAACCGAGTAAAGCGCCGTTCACACTCTTCCGACCGAGTACAACCGAGAGAGACCAGACCGGTTTTTAGGACCGGATGCGCTATACAGCGGAGCTGGTCCTAAGAGATCGCAAGAGGCTTAAAACCGGTCTGGTCTCTCTCGGTCGTACTCGGTCGCACTCGGTCGCAAGAGTGTGAACGGGCCTTAAGACCGAGAGAGACCAGACCGGTTTTAAGCCTCTTGCGACGTTTTAAAACCGGATGCGCTGCAGCTGAGCCGGTCCTTTAGTCGGTTGCATATGTGTGAACGGGAGCTTAAGACGTTGCAAGAGGCTTGAAAACCGGTCTGGTCTCTCTCGGTCTTACTCGGTTGCATATCAGTGAATGGCACTTTACCGTCGTGAGGGTAACCCTCACTAGAGTAACCTCGTGACGTCACGTGTGACGTCGCACGTCCCATAATGCAACGCGCGGTTACGCCGACGCTGACGCCGCTCAATCCGGCAAACGGGCGCCTAAGAGCTGCGCTCTAAAAGAACAATTAAAAAGTGAGTAGGGTTTATTCAAGCTGTAATAGCATTCAGATGATGGAAACCCAGTTTGTCACTAATGCACAGTTTGTTACTAATCCAGTTCGTGTTCTTCGTTCCATGAATCCATGCTTTGTTGTTGTTGTCTGTTTTGATTGTTTGATTTGGCATATATTAGCATCCTTTTGGTGTTTTGTCAAGCTGATTCACTCTGGGTTCTTCATAGCATGGACTATATGCGTAAATACGTGCCTATAATAGCAGTCTGCAACGTCAACATGTATCATACATGTGCATTGGGCTATTTTAGCGCAGTTTTCAACGACACGAATATCAAAGACAAACGCTTTAACTGACATATTTTTGTACATCCGATTGTAAAACGTTTCAAACTTCCCTAAGCAAAATTTGCTTTTATAATCGAGCGGGAAGATAAAATGCATTTGCGTTTTCCCATAAGAATGAATTATCGGAAGTCAAAATTAGACTGCTGCCTGCTTCAAAATGCAACTAGGGTGCCTACATGTCTGTTTGTCTCAGGGTGAAGACATCCATTGTTGCACTGAATATGTCAGCGCGTGACACTCTCGCGCACTCGGTGCGTGACTTGGGCGCTAAAATGGCGTCTATGCATTAGCCAAAGCTACGCGCTCGAGCTGATTGACACCGGATTGCGCGTACTTCAAAATGCATAAAAAAACGATTGGGCGTAAAAATGGCTGAGATGTCACCACTCATGCAAAAGCGCGCGTGTATAGAAGGCACTCTAAATGCAACAGCACACTAGCGCCACCTGAACCTCTAGCGTTTATTGCAATAACTCTATGGTGGCCGAGTGGGCTAGCGCAGCGCACACCAGCTAGGAGCGCGTGGAGCGAAAGCTCGCACTGCAGAACCCAGGGATGCTGGGTTCAATCCCCACCCGTGCCCGTTTCGATCTGGATGAGCATCGTACCGGTGTGCGGTCGTGTATCGTGATGCACGTTGAAGACCCCAGGCTAGCGGTTGTACTGCGCTGGCTACATTTCTCATCGACAGCTGGGAGACTCGTCGCCCGTTGAGGCAGACCAGGTTCTAGGCTGTATAAACATACACACACCCCAACGTTTTGAAGGCGAAGCCGATCCACCCCTCCTCCACGCGCCCGGAAATGCCAGAGAGGAAACAAGGGGAAAGCAGGTGACTACCGACTAAATCGCGTCTCGCGCCGTCAATATTGGTCGAATTATTTTTTTGTTTCGCGTAAAATAATTTTGTGACACGTGTGTCCCAACCAAGCTGTTAAAAAAAAAATACTTTTTTTAAAGGGGTTTTTAAAGGCGCTTTTGTGCGTTTCTTCGTTTAATTTCTTGAGCGAGTAGGCTCTCAGTGCTCCCCGTTTTCGTCCCGTGTCGGTTCACAACGCATTCGCCGAGAAGGGCACGCGCAGCGTGCACTTGCATGGGCCGACCGAAGCAGGCGTCCGCACATGCCGCCTTTCCCAGTCGCGGTCAACTTGCTCGCCAAGAGCACCGAAAAACGGCCGAGGTTTCGCGGCAAGCGCGAAGGTCGGCAGCGAGAGCGCCGATGATGCACGGAGGATATCGGGCGCTGGTCAAGGGTCAAGGGGAGCAACGGGGCCGATGCGGGAGGGGGCCGTCAGACGGGTTGTCCGGCCGAGCGTCTTGGGCGACGGCCCAACGGAGCTTTTGTCAAGCCGCCGAGACGCTTCCCCGTCGTCGACGGAGGCCGCCTCGGATCGCCGAGGAGAGCGCCACTTAAAACGTTTCCCAGCCCGCTTCCAAGCGCTCATTTGTGCAGGTGGCACGAGGTGGGGCTCCGAGTCGCATCTTGTGTCCAGGATAAAAGTGGGTCTCTTCCTACGGGGAAATCTGGCGACTCTGGCAGGGCGCAATCGAGAAACGTACTGCAACAAAGTGGCGGATCCAGTGCCAGATCCTTTTGCCTTTTGATTGACGGAGAAGGGCTTACATGCGCCAAATAAGCCCAAAGCGCTAGCGGAAAAATGTCCCTCCCCGGGTTTGGGGAGGGTCATTTTTCGCTTCGTTCGCGAAATGGTCATAGCAGGGAAGTCTGAAGAGCAGGAGTTATGCTCAATGAACCTTCGGACATTGTGCGTGTGCCACTGTTATACGTCGTTTCAGCCTTCGGTCCAGACGCGGCCAAAGCTACAAGCGCGAGCTCCGGGCTTTCAGCATCCCTGCCAAGCACGCGCGCTCGTGCAGTGCAAACACTGTTCTGGGCCACATGCTCGCGCTCGTAGCATCGGCTGCGTCTGGACCCACGCAGAAACCAAGTATAGTGTATTGGCACGGCACATCTTTATCTTCAGGAGAAACCGAGTTCATCATACAGCCGTCAGGAAGAAACACCGCGAGAAGGAGGATGCGCCTCAGAAAAACCGGAACGATCATTCGCTCGGCGCAGTCGCATGCAGTTGATGGTGTGTTTGCATCGGCGGTGTTTCTCTCCGAGGAGAGAATGAAACGTAATAGAGGCTCGAGGTCACGTGAGCCCCGTCACGAATGTTCGCTAATCGCCCGAGCCCACGAGGAGCCGCGGAGAAGCTGCGACCGGCGACTAGAATATCCGTCGTCGCGTCGCGGAGCGTCCGGAAACCGGGTGCCCTTCCTCAATTGGGGAACGGCCAGCAGTGACTTGCGCTTTTGGCGCCGTTTCATTGGTTCAATTAGCTCGTGGGGTCGGCTGCGTCTGGGCTTAAGTTGAAACGAGCGCATTTGCGGGCTAACAGTATCACGCAGTGCACAAAACAATCGAAAGACCAATGTTTTTCGGCGTAAGAAGCGACGTGAATAACGGTTGGGCCCTCGCAGAGCGGCAGTAATTTGTCCACCTAGCGAGTGAATCGCATGTCCGATGCGGAAGGAGCGCTCGGTGCCTTCGGACCGTGCGCAGGGGCCTCCCGAGGCGTGAGAAGCGACGCCCAAGGCCGGCTCCAGTGGGTCGCGGTTCAAGGAGCTCTCATCGCTCGTAGCCCTGTTCCTCCGCGCTTCGCTTCTGCTCGGGATGCTCCCGTCCCGAGCACACTCTCTCCGGCAGTGTGGTCCATTTAGCGCTTTTCCCACCAGATTTTGCGCTTTTCTGAGTCGCGGGAGAAATGGCCGTTTGGCGGGCGCCGGGATTTTTAACGCTTTCAAATCAGCATTTTTTTCTTCGTGGTCTTAGATTCATGTCGAGTTTACATTTATAAATCACAAATGAAGTAATTTCAGCGGTAAGTTTTTGCTCACTGACAGAAACACTGCTGTGAATAAGAGTGACGCTTGCGACGCCATTGAGATGTTTGTGACAAACCTCGAGACATGCCTTCAACTAATTTGTGCTTGAATTTATGAATTCGTTTTCAATGTCTGCCCGATGAAATGGGCCCGGTGAACTATGCACACAAATTTATGAAACATGGGGGGCAATAGGACCCTCAAGCATCGAGACCGGTTATGCCATTGTGCGAAAGCTCTTCCCAAGAGACGCTAGATGACCCTGGAAATTAGAGCTTTTTTTCCAAAGCCCGTAAATTTGGTAGCACCGCATACCGCGCTAAAGGTCAGAACGACGGAGATCGGCAGGTATCACCTGCACATCTGGCATCAGTAAGTTCATGCAGTGGACATCGTTCTGTGCATGAAAGCGACCTGCGTCAAACAACGTGGCTTCCTTCTACGGGTTCTTTGATTCAATAAATGCTTTTTGACGATAGCCTCGAAATCCCGAAATTGTGTCCGTCCGTCTGTCCCTGCATTTCCCGCTAAATATAGCGGGGAAATTGATGTCACGCGACCTATACGCCAATTCAGTTATTTAGCGAGAAACGTGATGTCACGTGACTTGACGCCATCAGACCTATACGCCAATCTAGTCTCCCGATCGATGCATCCGGGGCAATCTAAATAAAAATAAAGGATCTTCACTCCCCGGAAACCACGGTTTAATGTCTTCTTTATATTTGAAACGATCGCACCTTAAAGGGACCGTGAAACGATTTTAGACAACAGTTTACTGACTGTATATCGTTTATGGGACCAAAATGAAAACTAGTACGCGAGATTAGGAAGGCTGAATCCTAATTTTTGGCAGTGGAACTATGGCAAGTGAAAGCGGCCTAAGCATCTCACACTCTCTCTCTGCAACACTCGCGCGAAGCTGAGTGTACGAATGGGTGGATTAATAAATGAGTTATGGCGAAACTTTCTGTAGTGGGCGGGAGCCTGCGCCGCCTGGCAAAGTAACTGAAACATCCACAGTATCAGAGTCTTTTTTCCCTTTTTTTGCAGCACGTCAGTCGAATTTGTTTCCGTATTGGATACGAGTAGTGTGTCACTCACACTGTGCTCGCAAACGATGAAATTGTCGATTCATGCCCTCGACGGAAATTATCGAGTTGTATATCCAGTTGCGAGAGCACGACGACACTCTCCCTACCACTGATCTCTACGGTTGCGTTCCAAAATTTCGCCTATCCACCCTCCGAGCAAAGGTTTTGTACCGTGGCGTTTCAAAACTTACTCGGAGCTTACTTCCGATGACGTCAGAACTCGCGTTCCAGAAGTGGGGATTGTTTACCCGGAGTAGCCTACACATTGCCCTCCTCGATCGGGGGTTGACGCCAGAACAAATCGAGCAAATACGTCACGCGATTTGTCTGTCGCCCGCTTCCTGCGCCCACAGCCGTCAAAGCTCGCTTTGCTCCGTTGGCTTTGGGGCAGACGTTCGAAATAAATGTTAGTTGAGGTGCTGCCATTTATGTTTGGTTACCAGACGGCTGTTTTAAACGCAGGAATTGACTTGCACCACATGCAGACCTTGCACTCCCCGGTCAGAGTGCGAGCGTAAACAGGAGCATCTCAACGAGCTTTTGGTTCGCCGCATCCTCGTCTTCGGCGTTGGAGGGAATGCCGTATTCTCACGTCCGCTGGTGAAAATGTTCGAGCGCAGTTACGATAAGGTATATTTTTTACTTCGCCCAGAGCGTGTAAGTTATGAGAGGGAGAAACGTAAATTCACATATCACTCCTGAGACAGCACTTGCCGTACCGCTACGGGCGCGTGTGGAAGCAATTTCTGCGAAGCGTAACCGGTGCAAATTACAATGCGGAAATCATATGCGTTTAGGGCACCTGAACTAGAATTGCAGCGATCGCGCTGATTAATAAAATAAATGCTTCGAAGTCGCAACCAGTTATGAGTAAGTAATCTTTATCTCAATATACCGCTCAAAAGGAAGGTGAGTGTAAGCGAGCTGGTGGATCCACCAAAAAACGCCGCGTCGTCATTATAGTACACGTTTCTGAGTGCTTTTACACGATCAAAAGATTTGCCTGCTATTTTCGCCATCGTTGCCGTTTTTTTTTTTTTTTTGCCGTAACGCAAGACGAAGCCAATCCTGCGTAGTATCCAGGTGATTGTCCCGCCGTTCCACAATCGAGTCGCGGATCAAGTACTGCGACGTCACGTGGTATTACCTGGCTGACGTAGGAGACAGGGTACAATAGCCGTGAAATTCCAGTACCTCATCGATCTTACCTGTGGCAGGGAGTTTTGTGCCTGCGTTCCAGGAATCCCACCGCGTCCAGCGTCTTTGAATCCAGTTGTCACGACACGGCCCGCCGGAGGTAACTCGGTTCATTTGGGTAAGATTTGGAACACAGCCTTAGCAACAGCCGTAACTGGAACGAAGTGG
>JAZHYW010058055.1:0-15485 GCA_037355805.1 Ixodes ricinus
CAGTAGTGATACATGACCGCACACCGGTACGATCCTGATCCGGGAACGAAACGGCCAAGGGTGCAGATAGCGCCACCAAATAAGCTATACGCTTCAGAGTAACGACACTTGGCCATATTGTGCCTTAAAATCATGTGTTGCCAGTTATCTAAAGACTTTATCTGAAATCACAGGAAACGCTTTTCCGCCCTCCGCAAATGTTTAAACAGTTCGCGACAAGAGCAAGGCAATATTACATGACCTTCCTAACACCGCATCTTATGCTGAGAAAGCCGCACTTTTGAATCATGACGATCGGCAGTTGCGTCTGCTCTGCATACGAGCCAAAATGGCGGCGCCCACAACAATGTCGGGGAACGGAGTGCCGATACTCTAAGCGAAGCTCATTTAGTGGCTCTAGTTGCAGATATAACTCAGAATCTCTGAGTTTTGCTGCGAAAAAGTCTGCTCCACGTTCTCGGAGCTGCGGTGCCGAACACGCTCGACCACCGATATCTCAATCAGTGCGTTCATGAATGCGCTAAAATATCGGGATATTATAAAGGGCACGAAACATTGAGAAGCTGCTACTTCTTTAGAAAAAGAACGACACATTCCAAGTAATTATAACTTATTTAGCTATTTTGAGCCGCAGTAACGCATTCGTTTCAAGTCTATGTAACGAGTAACGTGCTTCGTTACTGTTTGAGGAAGTAACGAGTAAGTGTATCTAGTTACTTTCTTTTTAGTAACGCGTACATGTCTTGATTTTTTGGAAGGACAACGTAGATGAAAAAAAAGTGTAAAATATAATCAACCGATGTAGTCACCTCAAGTGAGTAATTTATGGAAAATATTACGTAGGACCAAGTTGGAAAATCAATTAATAAACAGAATTTAACAGATAAAAAACAAGCTTTATCAAACTATCAATGCACAAGAGAGTAAAACATATACTAAAGCACGGCGTTACAACTTACGTTCTATTTAAAAGGCAAATGTCAAAAGACAGTCTGAGTTTAAATGATGTCTGCTGCGTCTGCTCTAAATGGTCGATTGGCAGAGTGTTATACGACTCTAATGTGCATTTTCTGCCAGAGCACAAATACTTGTCGGTAAACGGCTCTCTATAGGGAAACCAGCAGGCATATGATGCGTACGTCATATATGAACATTTGCGGCAGTATCGGTTGCTGTAAAGACATAATTAAAAAAACGCACTTTATTAATCGAATTGGCTTGGCTTACACCGTAATAGCTTGGTTGGCTTAACGTTCTTATTGAGCGCGTACGCATCAACTGAAGGTAACGCAACTCTCTACCTCGGTAGGCTTGGACGAACTCTTTTTGTTATTCATTTTCAACTCCTGGTAAATAGCTGGTCTAGAAACACGACTCCCTTTTCACAAAAGGTGAAAAATCTACGACGGTAGAACTATGACAGTTTCACGGTTATCTGCAAGCTGAAATATGTTAGCCTTTCTGCTTTTCTATATACGGCACTCGTTAGAAAATATTCAGGGAGGTGTCATTCAGAGATATTAACGTTGCTTTGATTCAAACAGCGACAAACGTTAGACAAGTCAAGGTTGTTTATGTTATGATTCATTCGGTTGTAAAGAATGCTAATGGAATTCTCATGGTCGCAGGCAAGGAAGGCGTTCTCTACCATCCTCCATTATTTCAGCGCCTTTTTAGTAGTGCAACGTTTTCGATCACTTCTTCTTTCACACGCCTTTTGTACGACATCTTTTTAAAATATTGCTGAAGTTACTTACGTCTCGGCAATTGAAAAGACAACCGACATCGAAACGTTCTGCGTATTTTTCTTTATGGTAGTGACGACTTCAGGGTATCGTCGAAGGGGGGGGGGTGCTAATGTTTACTCATCACTCGCAAGATTGTTTTGCTCGCCCTTTTTTAAATTTAGGCAACAAAAGCGTCCAGGGTCGCCAAAATACTGCTATCAGGATCAACTCATTTCATTACTCTCTCGTGGAATCCACCACAGAAGGCTTCAACGTTGCTCTTATAGGCTAGAAAACTCAAAGTATGACCTCTTTAGCACTTCTCAAAACATCAATGCCAGGTTTATTTTGGTTCTGCAATGGCTGTGCAAAGTTCTTATTTCAAAGGAATTCTCTGATATACTTCCTTACTCTTGATAATTCGAGATTGTTGGTGTTCTTAGAACGCAGTTTTTATTCAATTATAAGGAGTATACTACGTTTACAATCTAAGTTTAATGTAATCGGAAGCTTCATTATTTTTCTGCACACATACCTCATGTTTCTTATGTAGTCAGACCACAGGCTTGAAAGGCAACTGAGAATTACAAAATCACTTAATTGTATTGCAATTGTAAAATTGCAAAATCACCTAATTGTTCTCAGGGATGTTTATCGTGAGTTACATCTTGGTTTTCTTTTTTGACTAGCATGTAGGCACCAGCAAGTTACCAGTTCAGTATCTTGGTATATGTTACTTCCTACATTACATGCTTGGTCGAGGGAAGCCAAGTTGTGCATTGCAGTCTTTCGTAAAGATTAGTCATTCATTGCTCCTCGCGGAATAGTTTTCTTGGTGATGCTTATGTTTGTGCATCTCCTTTCATTATGTCGCCTTTATAATTTTAGAGTTAAAAGCATGAGGTATGTTTCTTCCTCTGTATGTGTTAGCGCCGCTCGTGACCATTAAAAGCATAAAAAATATGCTGCCAAAGTTTACTTTAATAAACGTTCACGTCCAAATCTACAGTATGTACAATATCTACGTTCGTGTTACATACAGTTAAGCTTTTTATTTACAAAATGAAGATAGTTCGCTGTAAATTATTGGAAGGTATGAATTTCCCAAAGAGATAAAAATGAAGTCAAGGCAATCATTTTGGCTTTCATCTGGTACCCCGTTTTGCTGCCATGTGCTTTCTCTTTTCTCAGAAAGAAAAATACGTGGCAAATCGCTTTGTCGCCCAGAAACTTAAAGAATCATTCTATACCTCGAAAAGAAACATCGATGTCTAACATATTCAAAAATTGTCTGCAAACACATACAAGCACAAAAAAAAATACTGAAAGGAGATAGGACACAACACAAGTAAATGGGCGAACAGGGTGGAGTGTGTTCGTATTCTGTACAGTGGGAGGGAATTTGCGCCGCCGCTTGCGATGCGTGTCTTCCATCGTTAGGCCCTTGCTTACTGCCATCCGCGCGCGTTTCAAAAGCACGATTAAAGACCGATCGGTCAGACGAACTCGGCAAACATCGCAAACATAAAAGGAGTCTGGCTTTTCCTTTTTGCCATAATCATCTTCGCTTTTGCACGAAAGAAGCATTTAGGTCATTCTGTCATGCTCTCTGACTGTGCCATGTCATCGAAAAATCGATAACCTTTTTTGTTTTGTTTTAGAGAACATAGATGAGTAGCAAGAATAATATTCAAATTATTCTTGCAACTTGAGTAACCACAAGTCATTTTGCAGAGATCTGATCAAGCAACATTGCCGAATACCAATCAGAGGTTTCTGACTCTCGTTGAATACCACCACGACTCTTGTAATACTGAAATATGCAGACCCCGAGGTACATGTAACGCCTAGATATCTGTCTGTAAGAATTATCTGCTACGCGCATCGCTTTAAGTGTATCTCAGCCACGTTGACGTGTGAGCCTTGCTCTAATACTGCAGTAACTGACAGCTTAAGAAACACGAGGCAGAAGAACGCATAACGAAGCAATGCGGAGAGCAAGTTCGTCTGCTTCGTTTGCAAGGGCTGTGGTGACTTTAGAAAGACGCCGAGCTCTGATTGGTTCTGATTGAAGGATAGTGGGTAGACCTCGAGGCAGCTTGCTTTGACGTCTGCCCACTATCCTCGAGCCAATCAGAGCTCGGCGTCGTTCTGACGTCACCCGCAACTCCTGCGCGAGAAGCAGATGACTTGCTGTACGCATAAGCGTGATCATAATAGGCCATGCCCCTGCGTTTCGTCAGGTGTACCGTTAACTTAAGAACCTGTCCGAAATTTGGTTTCTCGGAGGTGGTGTGCAATGGTGTATGCTGTCAGACACGAATCCAGCACAGTTTGATGTTGACATTTCTTTGCTTGCTGTACTGCTTTGCTGCTGCACGCATAAGCGTAATCATAATAGGCCATGCCCCTGCGTTTCGTCAGGTGTCCGTTAACCAGAACCTGTCCGAAATTTGTTTCTCGGAGGCATGGTGTATGCTGTCAGACACGAATCCAGCACAGTTTGATGTTGACATTTCTTTGCTTGCTGTACTGCTTTGCTGCTGTACGCATAAGCGCAATCATAATAGGCCATGCCCTGCGTTTCGTCAGGTGTCCGTTAACTTAAGAACCTGTCCGAAATTTGTTTCTCGGAGGCATGGTGTATGCTGTCAGACACGAATCCAGCACAGTTTGATGTTGACATTTCTTTGCTTGCTGTACTGCTTCGCTGCTGTACGCATAAGCGTAATCGATAATAGGCCATGCCCCTGCGTTTCGTCAGGTGTCCGTTAACTTAAGAACCTGTCCGAAATTTGTTTCTCGGAGGCATGGTGTATGCTGTCAGACACGAATCCAGCACAGTTTGATGTTGACATTTCTTTTTTAATGATACAAACCGGGCCTCAGGATGTTATATAATACGAGCAGAGTTAATATCTAAAAAAAAAAAATATTAGCCGTCGTTCCATGCCGGGATTGCTGAATCTGACAGAAAATTGGCCTGCATACGTTCTTTTTTCGCGCTGCCTTACAAGCGACGATAAGGCGCCACAAAGACCACGAGTGTGCACGGGCGTGCGGGGTCCACGAGAAGACGGTGACACGCATCGTCCTAGACTACATGCGTCTCCAGCCGAGCCGGTCATAAAACAGCGGCTGGCGCCGTCAGAGTGCCACGTTGTTGGCTGAGTCATTTGGCTTTCCTATAGACCTTCTTTCGTTTACTCTCTTCCCCAGCCACCTTGTAGGCATAACCGGTATGGGCGGCGAAAAAATATAAAATAATTCATCCCGCAAATAGTAAAAAGAAAAAAAAATATATAGAGAGAGAGAGGGGGAAGGAAAAAATCAGCAGAACCCATCCTTTGGGAATGATTATCTACGTTAATGCGAATAGCATCAAACGGTGCGGAGTTATGCGCGTTCGTCAGGTGGCCGGCACACTCTAGATACGCCAGCCCACTCTTGAGGCGATTCTAAATTTGTTGACACTTTCACAGCCCTGCGCACGATCTCCGCAGCCCAGCACGTGCGTTTGTGTCACTTAGGAAGGCGAGCAAAGCACGCGCCATACGCACAAACACTCAAAATGGTACCGACCAGACTTTCTGGCGTCTCCAGCTAGTCTCAACCAGCGGTACTCTAAACGGTTGTTTATATCTTTACCATAGGACGCGCTTTACAGCGCTGTCACAGCTACCGGTGCGCGCGCGTTCCATGCACGAGGGCTCATTCCGCTCTCGTGAGGCTGAGCACGGCGCTACATCACCCTCTCCCGAGCGCGGGAGAGGGTGAGCCAGCGGCCGTGCTCAGCCTCAGAAGCGGAATAGCCCTCGTGCGTGGAACGCGCGCGCACCGTAGCTGTGACAGCGCTGTATGCGCGTCTATGGTAAAGATATAAACAACCGTTTAAAGTGCGTTGAATGACTGCCTTCATAGCTCTGTGGTTAGCGCGTCTGCCTGCTGATCAAAGGGTCAACGGTTCGAATCCCAGCCGGCGCCGGTATTTTTTATTTATTTATCGACCCGCGGCGTAAGAGGTTAGATAGCCACATAGATAGATAGATAGATACATAGACGAAAAGTGCGTGAAGTATCCAAAGAATGCTATTCGCATTAAAACGAGACTGGGTGACTGTTACCCTTATATCCTAAATGTATTCTATTGGAGTGGCAATGGCAAAACAATGCTCTCCCCCACTACATTATAGGGGCATTCACTGGACGCCATATTTAAGGGCGCTGTTTAGAGCGCATGCTCAGAACGAGCTTACATTGATAGGCTTTCAAGACCGGCAATCTTGACGGTGCGAAATGCACGTTGCAAAATAATTGTGAAAACTTGCAATGAGCACGCGCTCAGCATTCGCGCCCACAGCTGTGGCCGCCAGTGAATACTTTCTAGAGTCCCCTGGAGAAATAACGACGCCCTATGGACGAACCGAAAATACTGCAAAGCGGCGTGCGCAAAAAACACCAACAAGCAGGCAAGTTTATAACGAATGGAATACTCATATCGAGGAGACATTATACAATAGACTTATTCCAAAACTCTAAGCGCCTCATCGCGGAGTAATGACACGTTATGCATTGTGGGAACCAGTGGGCAGCGAAATCCATGCGCTCTCCGCTCCTGGCACAAAGGTTCCCAGAATGCAACGCGCGCGGTGACGGATTTATGGAAGTAGCCTATTGATACACTTGCCATTTTGTAAGCTGTCTTTTGCGCACGCCACTTTGCAGTATTTTCAGATCGTCTGTAAGAGGACGTAATTTTTGAAGAGGTATGTATTAGTCAGGCAACCACACAAATCCGACGAAAGAGGACGAGGTGAAAAGACAAACGGCCCTTCTATGAAATTGAAAGTTGTGGGAGCCCTGGCGGTTCCCATGTTCCCGGCTGGCCAGATTATCCAAAACCAGGCCCAGCCTTAATATTTTGTACCCCATAGTGGCCGAGAGCTCCAGGGTCCACGCCTCTTCGCGCGCGCCACCTTGAAAGAAGCGGCAGGGGCAGTCAGCGATG
The DNA here is from genome assembly GCA_037355805.1 of Ixodes ricinus. Taxonomy (NCBI): domain Eukaryota; kingdom Metazoa; phylum Arthropoda; class Arachnida; order Ixodida; family Ixodidae; genus Ixodes; species Ixodes ricinus. The sequence continues at coordinate 6,736 of JAZHYW010058055.1, forward strand.
AACAACCTCGGCGAAGGAGAACAGGGATAGTGTTTGCCGTGTTGTTGGTGTCCCATTAAATGCAGCTTTCTTATTGTTGAAGGCGGGTTGGGTATGCAGCAATGCAAACTGCCCACAATGGTGCCCAACTGTGGTATGACACCACCTGCGGAGTCACCGGAAGGTGACCGCCGGATATCAGCATGTGGTTACCCCACTGCTGAAGGTTACCACATGCTGGCCTCCGATGGTCTACACCGACTTATTCTGGACGCCGCCGAAGAAGACTTGAGGACTGATCGAAGAAAAGTCCCTTCAAGGGCCAACAATACAAACACGCTTCCAGGCTTTGACACGAACCCAGATTAAGCCCGGACGTTCTAAATAATAAAACGCTGCATCAATCACTATCATAATTATGGCAGATATGGATCAGGTAATAAAGTTCGGTTGGACAAATGGCGCCATCAATTACAGACTTCTTGCCACATTGAGATGTACCACAAACTTCTTCCGTGGACTTGATCTCGAGATTTAGCGTTGTCGTGTCATATTTTTTCAGTGACAGGTACTGCTCTGGCTGCTCTTTCTGTGCCGCCAGCAGCACTGACTAGCAGCCGACTGTGGAGTCTGGAGCTATCGAAAGAATTCAACAACACAGTGGAAAACAAGCAAATTGATGTAATTCTGGGACTAATCATGACCGTGGGTTTTAAGGCTTCAAATGGTAAGTTACTTTCAGCTTAGCGTTGTCAGATGTGTCCGTGCAAGACTTGTCGGGCTCAATGCAAACCCCACTTCGTGCCCAATCGCCTCATGTCAAACATGTTGTATGTATGAATGTTCCTGGGCAGCGGAGAGTCGAGTCTACATTGAAGCAGCGTCTTGGACATCCGCTCGTCTATATAGGGTTATTGAACTAACAATGTAGTCTGCAGCACGAGATATTGCTCTACTTGCGGCTAGACTACCTGATCAATGATAATGTTGAGCCCTTTGCCCAGCTTCCTGCGAGGAGGATGAGCTAAGACTCGCAAACCTCCCGCTGATCTAATGTGTTCGAAAACACATAGGATTAGAAGCTTTTAGTGGAATTGTTTCCAAAATAGTTTTCTCTACAAAAAAGAGCGGGCTCAAAAAAAAAAACTCTCCCTCTTCTTATTTCTTTTATGAATGGCATCAAAAACTGCATTTCAATAATATTTTGTGATACTTTGTGGCGGCTATGATGACGGAACATCTGCTCAAAAGACGTCTTGAAACAAAAATGCTGCCCGGCAGTTTTCAGGTCGTGGCGATACGATAGCAGAAAATACAGGAAATCAAAAAGCGAGAATGAAGCCCGACGCAGTGTTACGGAGCGCCGCAGAGCGCATCTATGGCGAAGCTTCCGGAAGTTCACAATTCAAAGTTAACCACTTACGTAGTTCAAATCTAAGGCCTTCGTCACAGTGTCCCAGCGAGAGGGTCGGTCAGAATAATCGCACCTGTTATCTTACAAACAACATGCGACAGACGGACAATTATGCTGGCACCCCTCTACCCAAAAGCGTTGCGACCGTAGCAGTATGACGGGAATTTGCATCCATCCGACATGACATTTTTCTTATCCTTCCAGTCTTTTCTGCCAAGGCAGTACGTTGAACATGTATTTCCTCCTTCCCTTCCGCACCTTGCCGTTTAAAGAACACACATAGAGACCACTCGCGGTCAGCCCAACTTGTCCAGTTCAAGCATCGGGTTATTGAACCGATCACGCAACCACTGCACAAAAGCATGCTTCAGGCGGCGAGGGCGTACCGTCTTGTATTGTTCCGTTTCAATCGCCGCTCTACTTGTTTCGCAATTGTTTTTCTTGTCATAGGCGACGGTTCGATCCGTGGGCCCGGTGATCCCCGGCCAATCCATGGTTGCCGACGGCGCCTGCCCGGTTATTATTTTCCCTCCGATCGGGGACACAAAATAGGGGGTTTTGCTTGGCCAGCGTTCGCGTTCGGTGCTCGAGAAGGCGCTTCGTAAATTATTCTGAGAGAGCCCTTCATCTGTACATGCACCACACACGACGGGCCTGCTGCGTTGAACGCTGCTCGTGGGGCACGCTCCCCCATAAGGCCCGACCCTGCACCACGTTGGGCCGCTGCTGCAAAATCGCGGGGCGGGTTTCGGAAAACGTAGCACGGCCGTCGTCGAACGTTCAATCGATGCGCGATCCTTCACGTTGTTTTTTTTTTTTTAGCTTTCCTTGTTTACGACGCGGCGCACGACGATCGTGCGTCCCGACCTCGCCGGATACTGTCACACCGCCTCCCGACTTGTTGGAGTGCTCTCGAGACCTGTGTACTTTATGAAGTTGATTTCGGCTAAAGGAATCGCTGCTATCGCTGGTTTTCTTGCAAAAGTGTGCGATTACAAAAGGGATGTCTAACGCAATGTCGATTCTACTCGTGTAATAATTGTGAGAACCCAGTTCGCTGGGGGAGAAGGGGAGGCCCTGCCCGTCAAATGTCAAGAGTGTCCGTTTACTGTATGGACGTCGATACAGTGAGAACTAAGTACGCCTTAAAATGTTTCAGTTTGCTATTCAACTGTCTCGAATAAACTAATTACTCAAAGTTTCTAACAGTAGATCGAGTGGGTGTGATCGCAAAAATAACGTACTAGCTTTTTTTGTTTGTTTTGTGTCTTTAATGTCGAAACCGGCGGCTCTGTTTTTCGTTCTGCGTAGAGCAGCGGTGTCGCGTTATAGACCCTAATCATTCTACAGCGCGAAAGCTGCAGTCTTTTTTATGCACAGGTCAAAACAAAAACATGGCATATCTTTGTTACACAGCGCTACAGGCCGCAAAATCTTGCACGATTTTTACCATATTTCCGCCTATTGTATTACGTCTTTGTTTCCGATGGTGATTTATATAGGTTATATTACGCAGCCGATTTATCGAGTGGGGCCATTGAAGTGTGAAGATATTCAAGCTACGCCCTCTAGAAGTCACATCGCTAAATTTAGTATTGTGCGCAGTACGTTCGACGTGAGAGAATGCAGGCATTCGCTTTGAAATGCATTGCCCACTGTGGTACCCCTCCCTGGAACTGTAAAATTTAGTTTTGAGCGAGGCCTATTTTACTGGAAGTTGAAATTAATATGGTCAATAATGAACAAAGTAATGCTGGAACTAGGTTATATTTCGGGATGGATGAAATGGACAACCCATAGACCCTATTCAAAATTCCATCGAGCAATGTTGGCGGACGCCATTGCTTGGACACAAAGCGCGTGATTGGATCCGAATCGTCGCCGTGCTCAGATTGCGTGCCCATACAATGGCGTATCCATTATCTTTGGCGGTGCAGCTACCAGATGGCAAGCACTCTTGAAAAGGGCCTAAAAGCTGCTCCTAAGAAGACCGAACAGTTAACGTAAGTATAAAGAATATTAAAACAAAAAGTAAGACTTGAAATTGATTTTATTTTGCGAGCGCACACAAAACAGATTTTGCTTTCCTGAATGTATTATCACCCGAAAGGCCAGATAATAGTGTACCTTCCGTTCAACCGTCGCAAACCGAATGTTACATGCAAAAGTGAAAGTAAAAAAGAAAAAAAAAACACTCTTAAGAAATTATCGTGTTCAAGCACGAGCTTGGCCACGTAAACTGCAAAAATAAAAAAAAAAGCCGGTAAGCTATATAAAAAAAAACGAAGACATTGGAGGTCAGTTGCGGCAAGGAGAAACAGGACACCAGACTCTCGTTCTTGAACGCTGTTCTTCGAGCGGACGGGAGCACTCGTTTCTTTCGATTGATCCCTGTTCCGAGTCAAACGTGCCGGGGGCGGGAGTCGGCGATGTTTAAGATTTCATGCGCTCGACGCCCGAGTGCAGCTTTGAATGCCCGGACCCGGTTCAGCGGTGCGCCCCGGGGCAACTATTTCCCAAACGTTTCTTGGAAGAGGGGAGGCTCCGCGTACGGGCTGTCCCCCGCTTCCCCTTACGATGGACCGCAGCGGAGGCTATACGAGCTATCAGAGCCAATCCAACACCGTGAGAGTGTCGCGTAACCTTCCGAGAGGACGCAGCAATGTGCGGGGCGCCTAGTCACGTGATCAGGGCGTGAGATTGGCTGGTACGGCCTGTAGCGCCCGCTGGGGTCCATCGTAAGATGAAGCATATGCAGAGCGCAAGTTCGTCTGCTTCTCTGCACAGGGGCTGCGATGATGTCAGAACGCCGAGCTCTTATTGGCTGACTGAGAAACAAAATACAGTGGGTAGACCTCGAGGCATCTAGCGTTGGGGTCTGCCCTTATCCTCTCAATCAAAGCCAATCGGAAGGCTCGGCGTCGCTCTGACGTCACAGCAACTGCGGCGCAACAAGCAGACGACTTGCTGTCCGCATAGCGCAGTACACGTCGGGTTGTACCAACCCCACCTAGAATAGCAAGAGCCTGTGCACTCGAGTGCTGAATGTGGACGTCATCACAGTGAGTTCGAGCGAAGACACGAATGGGATACGAGTGTAGGCGTCGGTGCTCGGTTGAGCGTCGTGTCGAATCAACGCGACGAGGACGCTCTGTATCGGGCTCGTGTCCACCAATGGCTGGGTTGGCGCCATCCGACTGCGATGACGTTCCATGGTGGAAGAGGGGGCGTTCAGGGCCTCGATTCTTCTAGATGGATGCTTGGCGGTACGCGCTCAACCCGCGCGAGATGGGCATTGGCACCCGGAGGCTCAGAAAAATCTACGAGTCTGCGCCGGCGCTTTCTGAGGTGCGAAGCCATCGTCTATTTGGGACGCTCACGAGGTATAGACTATCCGGAGTTCCCTTTTCGTGATGTTTAAAACTGGTTACGTCGCACTGACGTCTGACACCATTTTGAGATGCCTGTTTCTTCCGTTAAATAAAGAAAACGAAGCTTCCCGAAAGGTTGTCTGATCTTGACGTAAAGCAAAACTACAAGCTCAAATAGCGCAGTAAAAAAAAAGAGAGAAGAAAATAACTACGCCTTTTTTTCTGGTTACTGCCGAAAAAGCTGTAATGCGAAGGCATTTGGGAATTCTTTGCTTGCTGTCACGTGATGCCATAATGTCACGTGACACCATGACGTCATCGGACGTCGTGGCGTTCCCGTCCTACACGAAGCACACGTGGGATCCGCTGCGATACCTCACCAATAACGGCTATCGTTGTCAAAACTACGCCCTCTCTCTGATTCGTTACCAAAGAGAGCTGCCATATGAAGGCATTTGGGACCATTTGCCTGTTCAGTTTTAAAGGCGAAGTGTGGTGGTACATCCAACAGCTATACCGCTGCCTTCCCCGCCGTCGCACACACTACATAGCTCAATTCGTTGACGCATTGCTTCAGAAAGTTCAGAAAACTCTTCAGGCGTCCTTCGGGCTCGGCGCTATAGGTCTGCCTGCCGCAGTGCGGCGCTGTTCATAAACTCGTTTTCAGAATCCAGAGGTCTTTTTTTATTTTTACGGATGCATTGCGAGGAACAAGTCACTGCGTTCTCGTAGCCTCCTTACATCACGTTACTGCGCGCTCCTCCCACGCGTAGCTGTTATGCTGCTTCCGTCATCTCCTCCAGATCACGCTAACTTTAGGCAACTGGTAACACAAAAGCTGAAATCCATTAAGTTACACTGAGAAGAAACGGAGAAAAACCTCAGCGCCGCAATCTGAGAGATAATAGACATTTTTAGTTTAGTGTTGCTTCCGCTTGCGTTCGCAATACGCAAGAGTATAGCGTACGCTAGAAATCACCTGCTCGGACCGAATTTAATTGTGCGTTCCGCAAACGTTCACGTGTGTATTACTTGCGCATGTCCTTGATTTCATTCCGCGTGCCTCTAGTGACACCTAAAGTTACACTAATGCCACCATGCTTCTCGTAAGAAATATCGATAATAAAAACATTTTCCCTCATTTTACTTAAAATTAAGCCACGAACTGGACTCACGAACGACAAAGACGAAGGAGGAAACAGAAAGCTAGAGTAGTAGTTAGAACCGAATGGAAAAAGATAAACAGATGTTCAGAGTTACCGATTCATCTGAATGGAATAATAGGGAAAGTTACGACTAGCAAACCAGGCAGCAGCTGCCTGGTCAACCGCCCATTTCTGCAGGGTTCAGAAATCATGAGTACAAATACGCAGCGAAATCAGACGCACTGCCTTCGTCACTCATCTTGTAGAAACGGCACCTTTCATCAATGCTCTCCAGGAAAATTACTCATTACATTGAAATTACGTTTGTCCCAGGAAAGACTGGTTTGCAAGCTTTAAATAAAAAAAGACAAAAAAATATTTAGCATGGCGAAATGTCGTGGAAGAGACATCAGAGCAAATAAACGACAGCCATCGGAGTGCAAAGCCTCGCACGGAGAACTCTACAGACACACAAAGTCGGGCTGGAAAGGTGAAGGAGAAAATCTGACGTGCAAAGACATCGCTGGAAGGCTACGGCTCATGAACCCCAAACAAGACGGTTTCACGGCGCCACGTCATCGCCGGCGATATATACTTCATTCATCACTAAGCTGATCGTGTGGTGGGAGCTACTAGCTCACCAGAACCAAGCAACCACCTTCCTTTGATCACCTTACCGTCCCTTCTTCTGCATGGGTATGAACGACAGCGTGGTTACGGCGAAAAATAGACGTGTTGACTGTTTCAACAAGCAAGTAACATCCTCCGCACTGTCAGTTTAGTGATGAGCGGCTTATAAGCTACAAGGCTATGGGCGCATCACCAGTGAGGTCAACACATTTTAAAACCTGAGAGGACAGGACATACAGATCCCGAGCCCTCTTGCTCTTTCGTCAAGCAAGGTCAAACCGTAAACTTCGACCACTGTGAACAACACACGACCGGAATAAATAGTTAATACCAAATACCTTGCAATCGCCCCAGAACGTTTCGTGCGTATATCTGCCCTTGTTAAGTAAAGGTGATTTTTGCAATCGGAAAAGACAGGAACCGAGCAAAGCTGTTGCCGCTCGCGGTGTATGCCGCGTTGCCTTTCATTGGAATGTTCATTTGAGAATAAGCCTACGAGTAGATATCGCCACCGTTTGTTTTGGAAAGTACACATTTCAGGGAGCTCGCGCATCCCTTTAGTCACCTGGCGACGCTTCTGCCTAAACAGCAGAGTATTCACTGGCGCATATCTGTGTCGCGACCGCTGACGCGTGCTGGTGGCGACCTTCCAGTTCTTTTACGCGTGCATTCCGCACCATCAAGATTGCCGGTCCCGCTGACCTATTAATGTGACTCGTTCTGGGCATGCGCTCTGAACAGCACCTGAAATATGGCGCTGGTGAATGCTCTCTATATCTAACCCCCTTGTGTGACAACGCGACAACTTGGCACTTCGTTGTTTGGGAAGCTACTCCTAAAGGGGAATGACCGAAAATAGATTGGGTAATAGGATTAGATTACGTCCGAGGCGGAAGGAAACGTTCCTCGTGATGACTCCTTGTGAGGACGAGCTCCTTATGGCCCGACTTCACATTCGACACGATTCCTAACTTCTTCTAAATCAGGAAGACAGAATCATATCACCGCTTTAACTAAGGACATTCACTGCTGGATCAACAGCGGAACCGGTGAGTTGACTGTCTTGTAGTTACATCTAAAGAGGTTATTCATCATATTTAACATATGTCTTGTGCGCTAGCAAAAACAACTGTTCATTGTGGTTCACTTTGAGGCGCACAAACTGTTGCAGTACAAACAGAGATCTGAGTATTGATACATATACATGTAAGTAAAATTAGCACAAGTTACTGCCCTAGGTATTGAAAGTAATGTCAAAGTAATTTCATTACTTTCTAGAAAGTAACTGTAATGTAATGTCATTAGTTTTAGTCTGCGGTGATTTGTAATGTAACTTTAATTACGTTTTTGCAGTTTTGAAAAAGTGATCAGTAATGTAATTTAATATTTTGACTGTTATTTTGCCCTCTTTGACCAAGACTGAAAGAAACAGTTCCCCTCTTATCCTTGACCCAATCCGCCGCGGAAAAGAACCTTCTGAATCAGTGGCGGTCTGTGCGAGTATACTTGAGCGCGGCAGAGCTAGTACCAGTACGCCTCTGCAAAGTCACGAACATTCCAATCCGATATCCTGTCGTGCATCCCCTTTAAAAGTGAGCGAAGTATGCACCTTCCTACAAGCGTATGAGGGCGCTTTTATCGTTGTGTTTGTGTGTTATGCACACGCACTTTCTGGCTGGCTGCTATTCCAAGTAAGCGCTGGCTGGACTGTGATTTGCTCATGTGGACTGTCATTCGTGTGAACAGTGGAAAGGTGCATAGCCGTGCACGCACATAGGAAGCCGTACAGCTGGTGCAGAGGTAGAGAATCGGACTTCGAACCGAGAGGTTTTGCGATTACTCGGAGGGAAGACGAGTATATATGGATTGAATTCTCAGTAATTCTTTGCGTCCATTACTTTGCTCATGCATGTTGCCTTTGCAATTGTTGTATCTTCAACAGTAGAAAATAGGAAGAACAAAAAGCGAGGAAGATTACGTAGACATTACACTTGAAAGGACGGCAAATACGAGAACGAGGAATCGTGCAGCAGGCTTCATTTTCATTCTTACCATGATGTAGTCGCCATTGAAACATCATGAGTAGGAGTCGGGCTTTATGCAATCTCTTGTCCGTGTTGAGGGGCGCGGAATTGTTTATCGATAGCTAAACCGGTTTGCGGCCTGCCTTGCCATGAGGTATTCTCGGACGTTTTGCCGGACCGAAAAATA
>JAZHYW010058057.1:0-40049 GCA_037355805.1 Ixodes ricinus
ATTATTATTATTATTATTATTATTATTATTATTATTGCTATTATTATGTCATAGTGTAGAGGGGAGTGCAATTGCTAGACCGTAAACATCAAAGATATTTTCCCAGCTTTGCAATCGATTTTGCTTCCACATTTTTTTAATTTATGACTCACCTATGCTTGATGAAACACTCGGTTTTTCGATCATTCTTCTCAGTAAGCACGTCACGTCTATACTGGTAAAAAAAGAGTGTCTCCTCGCAGGCAAACTAGTTGTGCTCTCTCCTGTCTAGCAGAAATTTTGGCCTTGAGCGGCGGCCTCCCCTGCTTGGACGCTACGTGATGAATTTTCTTTTCACACCGAGAGAGCGCTTATATAAGTAAAGACGGCGTTCGCGTGTCCATAATAGTTTTCCGATTACTGCATCCGCCGCATCCATGCTGAGTTACATGCAGCAATTTTCATAAGAAAATTATAATATGTTTTATGCAGCTGATTGGGATGAAAATGGTTGTTAGACATCTGTAGGCAACCGGCTGTTTTTTTGTGGTAACGCGCAAGCTCCTCTTGCTAACAATATAAAAAAATGGCGGAAGCAACTGAGCGACGAGGACTATTTCTTTATATTTCTGGAATGGTTAGAATATCTATTGACTAAATGTTGAGGTAGCCCATAATGGGAGTGCAACATTTTCATTACGTGAGTATTGTTGCATTTATTACAGAGGTGTAAATGAAGCCGAGCGTGATCTCAAGACGAAGCTGGGAAAGGCCAACTTCCGGAATCTCTGGTTTGCGGGAGTTCGTCATTATGGAATTGCTCAGGTCTCGTTGAATGATGCCTTTACTCCAAATATCACAACACTCCAGGCATCATTTGATGTTATGAAGGTAGGATATGCATGGTTTTCGTACACCGCGGCATAGAGTCTCAAGAAACGCCAAGTGTGCCACCTCAACAACGAAATGTTGGAGTCGTTATTCTCACGAACGTATCTTGTAAAAGTAATTCCAATATAAAAATGGAGTTTGCAGATTTGATGGCCGCTCAATATGTCCATGTGCCCCTACGGCTTGAACTCCATAGCAATATATATTTATCGCGAGTGTGTCGATGCATCGAATAAACGTAAGAAAGAAGACAAAAACGCTAATTAATTGTTTGTACACTTTAAAATACATAAGAAATTTTCACCTTCAACAATACTTTATTGAAGACGTGTGTTGCATCGTACAAATATTTTTTATCCTTAATCCCAAACCAATATTTAGAACCACTCCAGGTCGTATTGAGAACGTTACATTGGGGTAGTGATGATTACCATATCTGGGCGTTTGTCAATGTTGCATGAATGCCTCCACAACTTTTGTCGCGTGACAAACTGGATCTAGTTCTGCTTTCTGCTCAACCTTTTTTGCCTCAGTGTTATTAGGGAACACCTGTTGGAACCCTTTCTTTTATTTGGGCATTGTCTTCTGGAGCTAACAAGTGCACTTGGGTGAAATGTGTGGCAAATACCAGCCTACCTGCATCTCTCTTGCATATTGAAACAGCGTAGGAGAACTGAAGCTGTAGTTCCCTACGTCCCCCTCCCGTAATTTATAAAAAAAATGTATCCGACATTCAATGTCGCACTGCCCTTACTCAGTGCCAGGGAAAGGTTCTACTTCAGAGCCGTTGGTTGAAAGAAGTGTAGTGCTATGTACCTTCCGCCACTAGAGTTGCGGTGTTGAATTACATACTGCGCTATGGCCCGCGCGGCTGCCCCCCCCCAGCCTCCCCCCCCCCCCCCACCGCCCCATGGCTCTGGACTCGAGTGTCAGTCTTGCCTCTGGAATGGACTCTCCTCAATTGACATATTAGTTTCGTCGTTACTTTCTAAAATATAACCGAGCCTATCCTCTTCCACCTCGCTTTTCTACCATTCTCTCTCATGTCAAAGATTTTACAAAGACCTCGACATTGAAGGCGTTCATGAGCTCCTCATTTTGACTGAGTCGCACGCTACTGTTACGCAGGTGTCACAGATAGTTCTATCGGGAAAGACCGTGTCCCATACGAGGTCTATTATCCAGTGCACGGCCTGGCTTTGCGATGGCTTCGATTATCTTTCTTGTGAATGTACCTGTTTTAAGAAAACATGCTGAGAAAATTGCCATTACGAAGTTTAGCAAACGTCCACACAATCTTTCGAACCTTCGACCTATAATCTTTACTTAAATTTCATGTAAGCTACTTAAACATATGGTGGCCACGTTGTTATCCCGATGTCGACTTTCTGATAGACGCGGATGATGTGTCAGGGAGGCCTCTTCACCCCTAGAATGTCACACATTGGGCCTGTTGATGGATCTCGACGATACTCCAAACTATATGAAGTCTATAGGCTTAGAAATCAGACTACAATTATTGGATTAATTTCCGTTTCGTTACCAAATTTTTATAGGCAGAGAAACGATCACATGCGCTGTGACGTGTGCATCATCAGGCACAAAGTGACCGTGCAGATGCCAAGTTCCGGATGGAGTAAGTATCTCGCGTTGCTTTTTCGAAATATACATGCTACATGAAATGTAAAAACAAAATAAATTTTCTTTAAAATTAAAAATCGGTGCAAGGCAACTGGTCATATGATAATCGCGGTTTTTTTATACCGTGAGCAATGTTTTGAAACATCTCCCTCAAAAGTCTGAGATGCCAACTACATGGAAGGCGATTTCGTTGTTCGCATCTGCAGAGCTCGCGGAGCAATAAGCGAAACATGACGGGCACATCCGGGCACTTCGGCCACGGCAGCTACGCGCAGCTACGTCTTGCTCGTGAACCGATAGGAAAGGAACTACGCTTTCGTGGGTTGCTACGTTCTGCCGGGGCAGAGAGGGATACAGGGGAAAAGTGACTGGTTAACGGCGCACGAGCGGCACATCGCCGCGCTCTTCATATTCTACTCCGCATTCCACAAAACGCCACCTTGCGTTCAGGCTTCCCGCGCGCACCTCCGCGCCACCTCTACAAATTACGGTTGTGTCCTATAGTTGAGCCTTTAATCCAACACGGCCGCCATGAATGCACCGCCGTGATAGTCTGCTCGGAAAGCGGAGCATATTCCACTCTAACCTGGCGAAATTGAAAGTGGCTCTTCCTCTTATTCGCAGTGACATCCTATCTATCCATTGCTAACAGCTGGGGCCGCGGCAAGCTTTGCTACAATCCTCACAGACTTACCCTTGACGGTGAAGCGCAGACGGAGGTGTCAACATTTCATGTGCTCGGTCTGGTATGGACCACTTCTGCTATGGCGTCGCCTTAAATCCGCGCCTCCCGTTTATTAGCTTCCAGCATCCTGTACCGGTTTGGGCTTATCTTTCAATAGTCCCGAGGGCTTGTTCTCCCATTGCCTGGATGTTTGTTCGCCCATTATTTTAGCCTCGTCTTGTTTACTAGACTCAGTTTCGGCATCTCGCCATGGCTGAATGGGCCCGCATGGAGAACTATAAAGCCATCCGGGTCATTATGGGTCTCTCCCGGCTAAAAGCGATCCCGATGCTTTAGGTTGATGTCCTGTTGAATAAATTGAACCAATCCACAAACTACTTCAATCTCTTGGGTCTTGAAGCTTTGTGTAGTTCCAGTGACGGGTTATTCGGCACATTATATAAATCCATCTACGCATTTAGTGACGTTCCCCGATGCCGCGCTGCACCTAAGCGCATTCTTCAAGTGTCCAACAGGAAACCCAGTGCGCCGTCCGCCAGGATAATGCAGCCTTATTTATTCGCTTATAACTATGCTTAATCCTCCCTCTTTTTAGTCCGAGGGCGCTGAACTCTCAACTTATGTGGATCGGGGAAACACAAATTAACGGCTTCGCACATACCGCGTTTGCCACCCCATTTCTACAATAAAACAAACGTGTTCCTACACACTGGACACGAACGTATCTCAAAACGTCCCATTCGCCTTTCACTCCTTCTTATTTCTTCCAATCCTTGTTCAGACCTTCTAGTTTAAATATTATAAAACAGGCAAACTTTTTTTTGCATTTAATTTTGTTTGTATTTTCTCCTGTTTGCACAACGCGGGAATAATACCAGGTACTGTACGTCCCCACACCAGAATACTCTCCGAGGGTTCATACTCATGCGCAGCAGTCCGCTTTATTCAAATATAAAATATAAAGAGGTGAATCACTCCAGGTGCACCTTCTCGCGGCCCGGACATACGAGTCCACCCTTTAAAACAGAGGAGCATTTTAGAGTTTTATTTGCCAGCGTTTACCCCCTTTCCGGACAATCCAACGTTCGGGACCTCAATTTTCTGCATGTTTCAAAACCAAAACTGATGTATTCGAGGAACTGTTAGGGAGCGAGTGACGCTGCACACACCGTGACTGCACTGCGGCTCCTGCGGCTGAAGACGCATTCTTGTTTTTCTACAAACTTTCCACGGCCGATCAATCAACATCGTCCTAGCCGATAAATGCAATCGGCCGAGTCGAATAAACGATCAGTCCCTTGGCAAACCAGACACGCTGCCCATGGTTCCGTTCTTCAGAGTTTACTTGAATAGCGAGGAGAAGACGGAACCCAGCACCTGACGCCGGTCAACTCACCCCGCACCACACGCACCATTTCCTTCGCGGTTCCTCAGTTCAACGAAAGTACAGAGAAGTGGACCTCATTTTTAAGCGCTTAAAAGCGTTCTTCGAAGGAAATGTGGTGACCGACGCGGCGAAGAAACGAGCGTTGCTAGTGTCAGCACTGAGTACGAAGATAATTGAAGTTTTGGAAGATGCAGTGCATTGACAACGGTCAATAAGGTAACCTATGCCAAAGTCGTGGAGCAGTTAGGTATTTACTACGTTTCAAAACTGAACGAAATTTCCAAGAGCTTCAAGCTTTTCAAAAGGGATCAGGATCCAGATGAGTCCGTACAGGAATAGTGCGTTGCGCTTTGCCGCCTAGCAGAAACCTGCAATTTCGGCGACACTCGCGAACGTACACTTCGTGATCGCATTATCTGAGGAATCACAAACGCGGACGTAAGGAACGGTTGCTCAGTAAAAGACACTTAACCCGACAAGCGGCCGAAGACATCGTGCTCGCTGCGGAAGCCGCGACTGTAAACATCGAGGCCATGACGCCGATGCCGAAGTCGGATGTCAACGCGGTGACCCAAGGCCCACATCTTCAAGCGCCACTTGCTCGAAGCTTCCGCGAGAACACGACTCTCGTCTGCTCACGGTGTGGGAACTCGTCGCACGACGCGGAATCGTGCAAGTTCAAGAAAGCCTCATGTCATCACTGTGGACGGATTGGGCACATTTCCCGATGCTGTCGCGACGAAATGACTCGCAAGGAACAGGGACGCGAACTTCAGAAAAACCATGAAGCTGGGATGAGCGTTATCGAAGGAAGCGATAGCTTATCAGACGAAAAAGGAAGCTTGTTTACGCTCCAATGCTCCCACGCCAGGTCAGACACTTTGGTTGGTTTAATGGAACCGGTAATGCGGAAGTTTGTTTGGGCCAGTGTGCCACTCAAGATGTTGGTAGACACCGGGTTTCTCGTGAGCGCAATACCGCAAGACGTCTATCACAAGTACCGAAACTCGCGGCCGAAGCTTCAAAAGACACCGGTTCGGTTGCCGTGTTTCCTTGGAACATTGTCCGTGTTGGGAGAGTTGAGCATACGCGTGAAGTACCAAGACACGATGACAGAGGGCAGTCTTATTGTGCTTTTCTGTTGGGGTTCCTTTTTGTGTGGCCGAGACCTCATTAGAGACATGAACGCTCGCGGAGTTCCTGTCTTCAGTCTCTCAGCCGTCAGAACCAGTGTTCAAGTCACATATACTGCATCACCAACGGACGATCGGAACCTACAACAGCTACTCAAGGAATTTGGGAATTTGTTCAAGCCCGGACTTGGGACAGTGCACGGCCCACCGGTTAGTCTGATCGTACGCCCAGAAGCTCAACCTAAGTTCGCTAAAGCAAGGCCTGTAACCTTCGCGCTACGCGATAAATTATCCAGCTTGCTGGATAGATTAGTGGCCGAGGGTGTATTGTCTGCGGTGCCTCACTCTGCTTGGGCTGCCCCGATAGTGCCGGTGGTTATGAAGGGTGGTGATATCAGAATCTGTGAGGATTTTAAGCTCAATGTAAATTCGGCATGCCATACCGAACAGTACCCGTCACCACTTATCGAGGACATATTTGCACCTCTTTGTGGTGGTAAGGTCTTCAGCACGTTTGATTTAAAGAAAACGCGTATCACCAGCTTTGCCTTGAAAAAAACCGCGAGACAATTGGCGGTGATGAACACCCACAAAGGCTTGTTTTGTTACCATAAATTACCGTTCGGAATCGCATCCGCACCGGCCGTTTTACATCGCAGGATCTAGTCCATTTCGAAACATCTTCACCGGGTTCAGGTCTACCTGGGCGACGGAATGGTGGCCGAGAAGCAAGGCGATTCAACGGTGATGCAAATGCTACAGAGGCTGCGGGAGCACGGGGCCAAGCTGAACATAGACAGATGTAAGTTCCGTCAGAAAGAAGTCAACTCCCTGGGACACAAAATAGATGCCTCATTGCTTCATCTGAAGGGAGAAAATCTGGAAGAGGTAATGCGAGTGCATAAACCACAAAGTGTTTCGGAACTCAAAGGTGCTATCTCAGTCTGAGAACGTATAACAGCAAGTTCCTGCCGAACATGTCGACCCTGTTAGCTCCGCTGTATGCATTGCTGTTGAAAAACATAAGTGGGTCTAGTCTAACGCCGCTGACAAGGCTTTCGAAAGTAGGAAAACAGCTTTGAAAAACGCGAATTTCTTTGCTCACTTTAATCCCAGCAAGCGTCTAAGGGTAGAGTTCGACTCATCGCCATACGACATTGGAGCGGTATTATCAATAAAGGTCGGACTGCAATATCAACCCATCGGGCTTCGTTCATGCACTTTAGCCGTGGCCAAGCGGAATTACGCTCACCTCGAAAGGGAGGCGCTGGCTCTTGTTTTGGGGTGACAATATTTCGATGGTATTTGCTGGGGCCCATATTTCACGTTGGTCACCGATCACAAGCCGTTGATTGTCCTTTTTCGTCCAGACCAGCCAATTTCATCGATGGCTGCCGATAGCAGACAATGATGATCGTTGTTACTATAACCTTTTTCTTACAATCTCGTGTATCGAAAAGGGAGGAGAACATGAATGCAGACGCTCTCAGTTGGCTGCCGTGCCAAGCAGAAGAGGACTCGTCAACCGAGGAGCAGCAAGAGTACATCCGTTTGATGGAGCAGCTCGGTGAAAACTTCCGTTTCGACGACGGACCTGAAGACAACGACTTAAAGCAGGTTCAGATATGGATCCAGAGCGGCTCTTGGCCTTCGAAGAATCACAAGGGGGAAGTATCCCTGAGGCCGTGCCTGGAAAGGCGAAGTCAACTAACCACCTCGCAGAAGTTGGTGTATTGGGGTTTGAGTGTTGTTATACCACAAAAAGCTCGGAAGACTGCACTCGCTCTCCCATCTGAAAGCCACCCCGCCGCATCCGCCATAAAGGCGTTAGCTCGATTCATTTTATGGTACCCCGGAAGTGACCAAGATTTTCTGTATATGGTCAGGCAAGGCCCGAAATATGCTCAAGTTGTTCCTGTCCCACCTGCAAGATCATGTTCCGTGGCCAGAGACAAACGGGCAATGGTCCAGAGTACACGTGGACTTCGCCGGCCCAGTAGATGGGTTCATGTTTTTGGTTATCGCAGACTCCCATAGTAAGGGGCTCAAAGCAGTTCCACTCAGGTGCCCGTCAGGGGAAGCCAACATGTCCGCGTTATGGTCCGTGTTCAGCCAGTCCAGAATATCACGTACTATCATTTCAAATAATGGTCCACAGTTCATAAGCGCAGAGTTCCAATGATTCTGCAAATGGAACAATATTCGACACCACTCTTCACCTCTCTATTTCCCCTAATCAAACTGTCTCGCCAAGTGAGCTGTCCGCACGTAAAAAAGGGCTCCAACGGCAGAGCAATGTCAGTATGGTGACTCGACGAGCACGATTCCTGCATGAGTATCGTCGCACGCCTGGCAAAGACGGTCGTTCTTTATCTCGGCGCTTACTCGGCTACGATATACGTTCACGTCTGAACGCCACCTTGCGTCCATTACCTACATTTTGCGAACATCCAGAAACCAATCATTTTTGTCCAGGACAACCAGTGTGGTTCCGAAACTACAGTCCTGGCGACAAGTTGAGCCCCGGCATCGTCAAGCCGACCAGTGGTTCCCGTTTGGTACAAGTGCAATCTCCGGACGTTGTCAAGGACCACCGACCCCACGCTGCCCAGCTCCGCCGTCGTGATCCTTGTGAAACAGCTCCTGAACCGTCCGCCCCAGCACCTACTTCGGAGGCTACCCCACTCGAGGCCGTACCAACATCCGATGTCCCGGCTCTCATGCCCTAGACTCCACGACTATCAACGCGAAATCACGTCTCTTCTACAAGGCTAAAAGAGTGTTTGGGGAGCGAGTGACGCTGCAGAGTTGCGACTGCACTGCGGCTCCAGCGGCTGAAGAAGCATTTTTGTTTTCTTTATAAACTTTCCACGGACGATCAATCAAGATTATCCGAGCCGATAGAAGCAATCGACAGTTTCGAATAAACGCTCAGTCTCTCGGCAAACGAGACACGCTGTCCATGACTCCTTTCTTCAGAGTTTACTTCAAGAACCATTCCCGAAAGCGGGTGACCAAAGCACGTGCGCCTGTGTATATGAGCGTGTGTTTGTATGGAGACTGACAAGGTAAAAAGGCGAACTTGAGGGAGTATTTAGGCGGCACGCGGTGACCAAGCCATAGCACCAAAAACGCAAAATTGCACACCTTTGTTTTGTTTTCTTCCTTGGAGTATAAAACGCGCACGGACCAAATACGTTGAGCCCAAGCGTTAGCATTTTGGGAATGATGTTTTTAGAAAGGTTGAAATTAGGGCAAAAGGACAACAGCTTGAAATGATGAGCACTTTCTGTACCACACTCTCCCCTTTGTCCTGGCCGAGATTATGGCTCTCCGTGACGGTCTGACCGGTGATTTGCCTGTTTTCATTACTCTCGCCGTCCTCAGGTCCCTTTCTACACCGTCTTGAATGACGCGCTTTGCGACACATGTCGTGTTTCACGCTCCCTTTGTGTGGGTACAGACTTTCATCGGTTTTGCGGTGGAGTCCGCCTCTCCGGTCCTAGTTTGGTGAATTCGCAATTCAATAGTTTCCCCTCATGCCGCGGAAGAGTCTGCCTGTCATCCTCTAACGGCGTTTCACCCACTTTCTATACTTAAGTTCTCGTCGACGAAGACTCTTGTCAACCAAAAGGACACAGTACATCGTATTCGTCGGTGCGGTCCCAACTCCCTGGTGGTTTTTCCCGTCAAAAAGTCTGTTCGCTTAAAAATATCTTCTTAACCAGCGTTGAAAGAGCAATAAAGATCGCAAAGGTGTATGATATGTTTTAAAATACCTCTCTTATAACATATTTTGAGCATCATTAAAAAAACCTTCTCTGCAAAAGATCCAAAGTAGAGTACAAATACATAGAAATAAATTGAATTGATTTCGAAGATGCTTCCACAATAGGTAATTTGCATTAACTTCAGCCGCACTAGAATGATTAATATGAACGGAACAGAAGCCAACAAAACCAAGTCGCTGTGATATTCTATGTAACCTCAGAGCAATGAGTAGAATCACTGAATGTTACGAAGTGCGATATCTTAGGCAAGTAAGCAAAAAGAGACCACTCTAGTCACATCGCTGAAAATCACATCTTTGAAGAATTTTATAATCTACAGACTAAACCCACGTCTCGAGTTGATATATTCGGAGGGTCCGTTAAACATATTGCATATGTCTGGCATAGCACTTGACGCCCAATCTTGAAATAGGTACCCCAGCTCTGCCTTCTAAAATTCCCAAACTTAAAAAAGGCACACGAGAAAAATAAAAGAGCACGCAGTTTTTAGAGCGCAGCTCTTAGGCGCCCGTCTCCGGCTTGAGCGGCGTCGCCGTCGGCGTCGGCGTAACCTCAAGGTCATTCCAAGGTCACGTGACCCCCCAAGGTCACGTGACCCCCAAGGTCACGTTACCCCCTAGGCCACGTGGCCCCCGAGGTCACGTGACCCCCTAGGCCACGTGGCCCCCGAGGTCACGTGACCCCCAGGTCACGTGACCCCCGAGGCCATGTGGCCCTCCAGGTCACGTGACCCCCGAGGCCACGTGGCCCCCGAGGTCACGTGACCCCCAGGTCACGTGGCCCCCGAGGTCACGTGACCACCTCAAGGTCACGTGACCCCCAAGGTCACGTGAACCCCCCTCTCTCCGCACCTTCCCCCCTCCTCAAGAGCTGCGCTCCAATTCGGCCTTACAGAGAGTTGTAAGCGGCTTTCATTTTTTTGTCACCCTTTTATATTTCTTTGTTTTAATTTCCGTCTACCGGACTCTGGGACCCGGTTCAGAAAGGTGTGAAACTTTGAGATCACTTTTTGTTAGCATTTTGAGGGCTGCACTTGCTCGTATTTTGTTTGTTGCCTTGTTGCAATCGCTGTCGTTATGAAACGTTCAGGCCTCGGTCACGCTCTCCCAGTAAATGCAGTAGGCAAATAAAATGTTAAAAAAGCAAAATAAAACCTTTGTGTGCCTGTGTTTTTTAAAGTTTTGTTGTAAATTTCAGTCTACATATTTAGTCCTGATTATGCTAATGATTATTTTGATTATGTTATGATCATGAATGTTTGCAATATACGAAACTTGCTCATGGTGTATTTGTATAAGCATTTAGATTAATGGTACAAGATGATGACAAATTTTACGTATCAGAGGGTAGTATTTACTTTTTATCAATTGCATTTGCATGATCCTGAATTGCGATCAAATTGCTATAAAATACAGTATATTGAGTAGAGCATTCGAGGTCGACACAAATCTGGTGTAAATGCCGAAAATCACTCCGGCTGTCGGCGTCAGACATTAAGGAGTGCCATGTGGATGTATGCAAAACGTTACCAAGATGATGCGAAACAAAGAAAGATCATCATCAAAGCATTGACACTAAGATCGAAAGTTTATTTCGCTTTGCTCAATCAGAGACCAAACAAAAAAAAACACATATTAGGGGCACGCTCCAACGCAAGGATAAAAAAGTACTAACACTTCACCTTGCACCATCAAGTCAACTGACGTATTATCTAAAACATCTCCAGAACTGACGTTTGTTGGAGGATATTCACCATGTACTCCAAAAATAAAAGCGCACTTCTAGCTTGAAAACCAAACTGTTGGTGGAAAAAACGTACAAACTCACACGAGAAATGAAAAAAAAACCATGGCTACAACAAGATTTATAAAACCTGCTGAATTCTGATATCATACGTCCGTCTTTTTCTCAATTTGTATCTCCCATCACTATAGCTCCAAATGAAGATAAAACATTCCACCTTGGCACGAACTACCAAGCAATGGAACAAAACAGACAACACTCATCCTTTTTTCCACTGCCTCGCAACGACAGTATAATTAATGCTACCGGAAGTTGCGAGCACTTTTCAAGGATTTATCTGTGCAAAGCGTTCCGCCATTCAAATCTATGAGTATAACCACCTGCCCTTTGAATAGAACAATTCACCCAGATCTTTCCCAAAAAAAAGTTAAAATAACCTTCTGCAGCTTCAACTTGGCAGATTGTGCGATATCTATGTCTAGGATCTCATTATGTACTCAAATAAATATATCGACCACGAGGAGCGTCACGGACACGTTTTGTCTGCATTTTTGGAGGTGAAGCTCAAGGTCAACTTTACAAAAAGTGATTTTTTAGGAGAGTTGTACTAAAATTGAGACTTCTGGACGGATCAACACAAAATACAAAGCAAGAGTCGGTTATCCGTATTTCTGAACTTACCAAGCCCTGCGATATGCACTCACCCGTGTGCTTCTAAGCCTCATAGGAAATATTTAATGGTTCATCCAGGACTATGCTACAAAAACTTCTCCCTGACCAAACTGAATCTGAAGGACGCATATTTTGGCTAGACCCAGGAGTGCAAAGACCCTAATCACGACCTTGTCAAAATCATCTCCTCCGACCCTGTTCTGCGCTTTCCGGATTTTAACATACAATTTGAGCTCAACGCAGATGATTCGTACCACGCAATAAGTGCGATGCTTTACCAACCTGACATCCCGAAATCGGCTTCTGAACAGCATCAGGTAGTGGGACAATACAGTTCAACCTTCACAAAAACTGAAGCTAAAGACACCACCGCACAGAAAGGAGCCCTTACGGTACCGAAGGCGGTTTGATATTTTCGTTCATACCTGGAACATACCAAATCCAATCTTTTTACTGACCATGAAGCAATCACCTTTATACACGAGATGACTGAGCCTAAGAAAAAGATTACTCGCTGAATCAATGAGCTGCAGCAGTTTAATTTTGAAGTAATTTGTAGTCCAGGAGCTTCCTTACGGGACTTCGAAGCAATGCCTCAACTTCTGCGCCGTCCTTTGTAGGGCCACGCAAAGTATATAATCAATCAAACCTCTGGGAAGGAACAGAACAGCTATAACTTGGCACAAGCGGTAACGTTTACGTTCTATCCGCTATAATGTCTCACACTCTAGAATTTGACCACAAAAGCTCAGAGTCAGGTGGTCATGACGGGTTCTGGCTTACTTGTATAAAGCTAACCAAATGGTTCACGTGGCCACACATAAAAAGACACTACACTCTACATCAAGTCCTCCAATGAGCGCCAAACTTACAAAGTGAAATACGCACAACCTACCGATGCCTGAGGCTACCTGTACACTCCTAGAAACAATTTGAAGTGTTCACCTGGACATCGAAGTGTTGAAGAAAAATATTGAAGGTGTAAAGAAGACGCAGACATTTCTACTGTGCATCGACGAGTGCACTCTAATGGTGATAGCGAAACGATGTAGGTAAGACGCGAACAGCTTGATCCCTTTTGAGCAGGGAAGTGTACCACAACGTAAAGGTTGTTGCGTCGGATAACGGACCTGCCTTTTATAGCCGCGAACAAAAGGGATGATTAGAAGACAGCGCGAATGTACTGTGTTTTGAAGCACTTTACAATCGTTCGGCAAGGGGCTAGTGGAGCGTGACATTCAATATATAAAACAATATATGTACATGCACCCCGACTTCCCTGGTGGCTGGAAATGTTCGCTTGACGCTCGTGTATCACACAGTAATGGCTCGTGCACGGCAAGGTTAGGGTGCAGTCCTATCTTCGTGATACCGGGAAGAGCTCCGCTGCTGCCGGCTGACAGACTGCGTGGGATTGCAGAACGGGTAGCTGTAAAGGAATCCACAAAAGCCGATGTGCAACTAGAGAACTATCGGTGCCAGATAAAACAGCTTTTCGATAAGTGACGCAATTATGCGTTTCCAAAGCTACGGCTGGGTGGCTTTGTCTTCTTAAGGAAAAGTCATGCCAGGAACTGTTTCACAAGTCGAGGGGCCTTACCAAGTTATCAAAACTGCAGTGCAACAGGTGCTTCTCAAAAGAGTGGCTATACAGGACACGAACAACAGAGTAGAAGTAGCGTCGATTACCAACGTCTTGAAATATCATTGAAGGAGGTATGAGTTCACAAGCCAAAAAGGGTAGATAAGGCAAAAAAAGAAGAAAAAAAAGAGGGAGCAACGCTAAATCTTTAGGGGATCAGAACAAAGGATAAAGAAGAATATGGGGATCGAGACGGTGTTTGATGTTTTTAGAGATCTCCTCAAAACGTTACAATACCTAAACGTATTTACCAAAATTTAGGCGGCGTAGCGAGAACCGATACCCGGCCTGTGAGACTCGAAACCTCGTGCTTCGCTCAGCGCAACAGAGCGGAGAAGAAAAGGATCACAAGTATACGAACTATGCATGGCGTAGTTCAATATAGCAGTAGGCGACTGTCGTCACGCAATGCTTTTTTTTTATTGACGCAGAGTAACTGCCCGGTTTGTCTTCTAAAGTCACAGGTTCTTGATAAATTTAAAGTTGTGTTGTAATGTGGATACAGCAAGAGGTACATGAGTGTGTCTGCAACACGCTCAAAGCCTCCCAAGGAATCGTTGTTTAAGAATAACAAATCATAACGCGTGCATTGTTCAATTTGCGATATATTTTTTGCTGCCCGGTTTTTTTTTTCAAAGTGATGATGACAAAATAAATGTTTGGCCTATTTTTATTTTAGACCATTCGACGGCTGCAAGAGAAGCATCAAACACCTTCCGTTTCCCTAGGACGCCTCATTCTGGGTATTGATTTTTTCGAGCCTAGAAGCGGAATACTCTACACAACAATGTTCAACAACCTGAGGTGCGTTTGTTCGCTTTTAAGTGTTTTGTACTTCTTAAATTAACACAATTTGAGAGTTATTTGAAACTCGTATACAGACCTTTTATGTCCCTAGAAATTTTATAAATAGATATTGCTATAAAGTGCAAAGAAACAAAACGAAGGCGTTTCCCATGCTTTAAAAATGCTAAAAATGCAAATTAGTATAAATTCCAAAGTGAGTCTTTGAAAAATAAAAATGCTTCGCGTATTTTTACCTTATATGCAGTGGTATGCACACAAGGGGTGACGTGATTTGACTATAAAAGCTATGCTGTTGTGGAAGATTTTTAATGTTTCATATTAAATGTGAATTCAATGGCACATCTACAAAAACAAGCCTACTGTGCATTGGCTTTTCAAAAATACACTAAAGACTGTTAACGTGACTCAATGCCGAAGCATTCATATACGTAGCGTACTCCTCCAAGCTGAGCACCGCGCTTAACCCGGCCGGGCAAACTTTGCGGATGCTGCTCGGGCGGGTTCTTGCGTCGGCCGCTCCTTCTTAGCTGGGGCCAGCCGCTGCGCCTTGAAACTATAGTGTGCGGCGTCCAATGGGCGTCTATCTATGAATTCGCTGCTACAGACGCCAGGCTTCGATCCATCGGACAGGGGAATTCAGGTGCCGTTTGGCGCGGCTTCAAAAACTGATAACGTAGGTTCGCTCATAAGACAGGCAATGCCTTCAAAAAAATAGTAATAAAAAAAACTGTTTCCTGCTGCCGTTATTTTGCGACTCTCGTGATTATGAGGAAGACTTGTTTTGTCACCCACCTGTGCTGCGGAAACTAGGGGATACCGACTCTCCGCCTGCGTTGTGTGTACTGGCTGTGTCTGCCTTTCCTTAAATGCTTTACTTTATCTGCCTATACTGGATGCTTAAACTTTTTATGGTTTCCTCCACTGTGAAAATCGGAGAACGTCCGGGGTAGGTAGCATGCTCGGCCTTCGCAGGAGACAGACGAAAGTGAACGAACGTTGCACATGAACTGTCAACTATGCGGGCAGTACAACGCTCTTCGAGAATTACCTCGGCTGAGGTATTTTCCGAAAGCCTTCGCAAAAGAGTAGCTCATCATAGCGCAGTAGTGGACGGAACACAAACGTCTGTTTCCTTGCTTCGGCGATGTGCAAAAAGGATGCTTTGATCAGAAAGTGCTCTTAAACACGTTCTATGTCTGCATGATTGCCGTTGAGTGCCTGTTACCGAAACTGTAGTATGTATGCATCATGTTATTTAAGGAATTTATCAAACAAAACCTGTTCGGATAAATCCGGCAGCGTTTGGTAAGTATGATTGGCGGTTTGATTGATGGTAATTGTTTAATGCCAGGTTGGAATAGTGAAACACCCATGCTTTTCTGCTATTTGTGTTGTCTAATATACTCGAAGTTTAAAACTTTTGTTGATAAAAACCAGTGAGTGTTTTGCGGAGTGAAAAATTGCCTAAAATGAAAAAGAAACAAAACATCATAATTTTCTTGTTCTGTCGCACAAAAACTTTTATAATATCAATTATTATTAATATTTTTCTCTCAAAGATATTTCAATTGTTTTGCAAAGGCGTCGAGAACACACAAAGAAACAATATGTCCAGCTCTTAGGCTTCCACCGGCGTCCGGGCTTACACACATTTCCACAGCCCACTGAGGAGAAAACCATCAGCCCAAAGGAGTCGTCTAGCACGGACGTATACTCTTTAACCCAGAAACGGGCACTGTAAATCGCCTAGCTTGACACTTCCGCCGAAAAGCTCTATAAGCAAGTATCTTTTCTTGTGAAACATAAATTCTACTATGCCGATCAAAAAACATGATCCCATCAATCTTACACGAAATTCAACTGAACAGATATGCGGAAAATATTGCTACTTCGAAGATTAATGTCGTCTTTATTTTCATCACCCACCCTATACTTCATATATAAATATAATCATCACGCCTTATGTGCGGTGACTGAGCCTGTTCAAGTCTAGAACTCGGATATTGTCGTTGCCACATTACACCATATACCTTCGCACTAATAAGTGGTGGAGGTGCAGGGTGTTACACGAACTAAACGACAATATACAATTTAGTACAAATTTCAATCTTAGTCGAGTAAACAAAAATATTTTGTCCTGAGCCCAAATTTATCGTGTGTCCTGAGCCCATACATATTCGGCTTCACGCAACTGTTCACGTGGTGTGAATTTAGAAGCTGTGACGTCGTGGTGTATATTCGATTCGTGCAGAACGAATTTATATTCAATAACACTGCTTGATGAAGACACCTCTCATGTCTACAACTCCCCAAAAACACAAGGCTTTACTGCAGCAGAAATTTCGCGACTCTCGCAACCATTATTAGCCAGAAATATTTTGGCACCCGCCTAAACTGTGGAAAACATGTCCAGGTGTCTCTCGGCCTCCATTGTGCATTCCGAGTTCGTTTTCCTCTCTTAAAATTGTTTATTTTATTTGTGTATAGACCTCTTTCAAAAGGGTGCCGCCATCTTGAAATATCGTCACTTCCAGGATGGGCGAAAACATTGGTTTGCCGTCGCCACGCCAATAGAATGCATTTAGGACAGAAGCGTGACCGTCACCCATTCTCGTTTTGTCTCCCCTCTATATTTTTACTACTTGCAGGTTGAAACGTCTTATTATTTTTTCGTTGCCCATACCGGATATGCCTTCTTGACGGTCGGGGGCGAGAGTAAGCAGAAAAGGTCTATACAACAGCTTAAGGTTTGAGTGTTACTTTCCTGCGAAAATCAGAAACATTCGGGGCTCGCAGCTTCCTCGGCCTTTGTGGGAAACGAAAGAAAATTAGCGAATGTCGAACACGAATAGCCAGCGACGAGGGCCGTTCGATGTTGTTCTAGGATTACCTCCGCTGAACTAATTTCCGAAAGCTTTCGCGAAAGGTAGCTCATCGGAGTGATGTAGTGGAAATAAAAGTCAAATCGGTTACGTTGCTTCGGGGCTGTGCAAAACAAACTCCAATCATTACGTACACAAGTCAGGATTCTGTCCTACCACAGTTCAGTGAATGTCGACGAAAATTTATATTGGATTTATTGTGTTATTTAAAACATTGATCAAACATATTTTCGGGTAAAGTGGCACCCTGGGGTATCTGAAATATGTTGTTCGATCGATGAGAATTGCTGAACGCCATGTTGTGATCGTGAAACACCCACGACGTTCACCTATATCGCGTTGTGAAATGTATTCGACGGTTAACCTCTTTTTAGAAAGAAATGGCTGGGCGTTTGGCGGCGTGAAATATTGCGTTAAATTAAAGAAACATTATTGTTGAATTAGTTCTTTCGCACACGTACTCGTAATATTAAAATGTATGTGTGTACTTTCCTCGTCAACGATGGGTAAATATATTTTTAAAAGTTGTTGAAAAATATGTTTAACGTAGAACTCACAGAAAATAATAAATATTGCAGTAATTTAGCTTACAAGAGTTGCCGCAATTGCACTCAATCACACTTCGACAGCCCAGTAGCAAGTGAACCCACCCCCCACAGTAGTCGGCCTGCGCGGACGTTGATATGTAAAACCAGGGACTCGCGCTGTAAATCGCCTATATCGACTATTTCGCCGAAAAAAAATCATATACGAAGTACAGTATTTATGGTAATGACATATAAAATGGTGGTACTTGGATCGTAAAATGGAAATCACCGAAATGTTTACAAAGCGCACCCAAAAGGAAACGTAAAAAAGTCGTGTTTTTCAAAGATTAACATCGTCTTCATACTCATCAAGTGGCCCATATTTACCACTATCAACATAATGATCCCGCCCAGCTTGCGTTGACTGAGTCAGCTCGAATCTCAAACTCAGATTGTACTTTTCAAAATAAAGGTTACAATTTCAGCGTGATGAGTCGTGAATGAACAGGGTATTACATAAATAAAACATCATTTTTTTATAACATAAAAAAACTATTAGAATGTGATGCATACCAAATTAGGCTTTATTTACGGATGTATATTAACGGTTAAAACAAGTAGTTTAAGGCTTCGATATTTTGAGATTGAGAACTAATTTAACCTACTTGTATGTACTCAAACTGAAATGTTATCATGCTATCGGAAAGAAAACGACGCCTCTTTCGATTACCTGGTCGACAGGACATTTAGCATTTTAGCCGAATCACGCGCAGTTTCCCTCATTGGTTTCTGGCGTCTATCAGTTTGTGGGTTTATGTAATCAACGACAAATTTAAAGTCACTGAATTTGTGATAGGTAGAATATGGTCCCGAATACATTGCTTGCGCTGATGTTACCTGGTCAGACATAAGGAAAGAAAAGGTGCGTGTCACGGCAGACTTCGCTCCGTTAACGAAACGCTTCGGCCGACCAGAAAGATGGGCAAAGTAACATCAAGTTCACACCATGTAAATCTAGGCGTAAGCTTGTCGGCAAGGCTGACCAGGCGTTGGGGTGTACACAGGAGGGCAAGGTAACCAGAAAAGATAGGAACACGTTTTGAGTGCGGTCGAAGTGAAGGCACCAACTTTCTTGCGTGTCAGGTGTACACATGCGTACAAATGCACGGGCTTCTCCAGCTCGACCTTTTGTATCGCCTGCCAATATTGTGAGGGAAGCCTATTTATCAAGTGGAACTAAATAATCGAACATTAACGGAGGTTCACAGCTCCAATTGAGACAAGAAGTTTTCTAACCAAGCATGACATGGGTGATAAATTATAAGCGAACGAAATGTATAGAGGGGCAGGGTACAATTCTGTAACACGACGAGAAGTACATAACCAGCATGATGGTTTGAGTACTGTTCAGCTCTTTGGTGAGGTGATTAGTTGATGAATGGTAAGAGGTGGTAACTTCTTGGAGAATTGAATGGCAGTGATTTATATAGATACGTAGTGGCAGCGGGTCGGAAAGTCCGGGGTTGCTAATAAGCACTCGAGGGGATCCACACTTTATTATCACATCCTCCAAGAGGAAGCGGACAAAATCAACAGCAGCGCTAGTTGACACTGCCCGTAAGATTGCATATTAAGTGGTGAGATACGCCCCGAAGGCGATTCAATCGTTCTTGTCCAAATGTTCAAGACAAAGGGAATCAGCCAAGAACGCCAATCCCGAATCGTTGAACCAGAGGGGTTGAATGACAAAGTGGTTTGACCAGTTCCGATGGCCGGATGGGTATACCGTCATTTGACGGAAAAATTATAACAAAATATATGTACATAACCTCTTACATTTCCGTACAATCACGGCGCAAATAAAAATTTCTCTCCTTCCCGTACGTGCGATATGGACTTAGATGATTTGATGAACGTGTGTAACATAGTTCGTGAAGAACATTTGCAGGCAGATGTTTATGAATCACTATAACCCATCAACATTTATATGGTATGTATTTTGTTTGGCATAGGTGTCCTCGCATATGAAATATACATTAGACGGGTGCCCCAAAACACAAAACGTACTGGAAAGATATGATACTTTATAAAAATATAGTTCAGCGTTGTCAGAGCTCCTGATGGCTCACCGCGTATCGAAATGAACAATCAGCCTTTCTGTGCAATATTTCCCACATTTTGTGACGCTGGTAAAATCGTACTCCTGAAGGTGGAGCGACGAGCGCCCAAGGCGAGCCATGAAAGCTTATGATTACGATAGACGAAAAATCAGCCTGTTGACATGGCATGGACGTCTGAAGAGGTGGTGCCTAAATTTTAAAATTGGCCATACCACTGCGAATTTTTTCTCGCGAGAAGAGTGTAATTTCTTTCCGCCGGGGAAATGAGTTGGCTGCAGTAAACAATCATTCGTTCTCCTTTACTATGGGTTTGTTCACGGATTGCTCAAAGACAATGTCAACTGGCATCGTATATATTTTTTTTGTGCAGTGCCGTTGGGTGGCCGACATTGGGTCTCGTAACCAGGAAATTTGTTTTAGGTATAAAAAGGAACTTAGTTAATTAGCGTGCCTTTTGATTTCTTGATTTTGCTTTTGATAAAAGTAAAAAAAAATCGCTATGTTAGAAAAATTTTCAGCGAAACGACGAAAGTTGACTTTAAAAATGAACAAAAAAATCTTCTAACGTTCTTCAATGATTCACTATTAGCAATATTTTTGAAGGGCTTCATATCCTCTGGGTCTTGTCGGATACGACGTGTGCTTGCAATATGGCTTAAAATTTTAAATCCTGCACTGCCGAAGAGATATTTTGATGTGTCTGGCTGTGACCCAGCTTGTGGGGAACCTTTAGGGACTTGGATCTTAAGTATGAGGTGTTTTGATTATGAGTTCAAAAATGTTCACATCATTCCGATGACACAAGCAGCCATACGACTTGGGACCCTTCAGGAGGCAGTCAATCCCTCTTTCTAAAGTTGCGGCCGCACTGCACATGCCAAATGAAATCGTCATAAAATCAAAAAGGCCTCAAGGTTTCACGGAATCAGCTTAAATACTGTCGGCTCTATCCAAGCTTATCTGGCGGGCATTTGACTGCGAAAAGTTAATTCAATGAAAAACGTTCTTGATGATGCTGCAAAGGATATGCGATAGCCCTAACATTTTTCGGCGTTCGTCTTCGGGGTCCCTGCAGAAGGCTCAAGTTGCTTCTGCCACTTCTTGCGTTCTCAATAGGCTTGTTTTTTTTCTTAAACCATGGAGAAAGGAGAGAAGGTGTCTGCATGACACCGCCTCGCTTGAAATCGGGAGTGTCGAAGATTCACTTTCATTACTGACAAACGCCGTAAGATAGCGTTGTATGGCAAGCCCACACGCTTTTAAGGCCGCGAGGCGCACTATGGCACTGGCTCAGGCCTTCGAACGCCTCCAGAAATAGCGTCGCCTAACGTCGAGTGGAGAAGCCATTCTCTAGTAGCTCAGTCGTTAGAACGCTTTGCTCACAATTCCCAGGAGGTGGCACACCTCCTGGGAATGCACATCAACAAGACTACATTTTTTTTAATTCTTCCGAAGGTGTAACTCGTTCGATCTTGTTTGTTATAACAAACCGAACGTTACACCAAATACCTTAGAGAGCAATACTAGAAAATATCGGCGCGCTTAGGCAAGAACTGATTGCAGCGAACATAGCAAGCTTGGAGCCTCCGCTAGGTGACGACCTCTTTTAAAATGCAAGGGCCGTGCCAAACTCCACACAAAGAAGCCGATGTAAATCGATAGCAAACTAATTAACTTTTATTTTTGATGTGGGTACCATTTCATACGTGAATTGTTGTCTAACATTAATTATATTAGTGAAGAGAAGTGGGGTGAAAGGAAATATGGCGAGAATAATAGGAATTCCCCTATTCCGGCATTCCAAGCGCGGCGACTAATTGCAGAGCACGGACCAGGAGCAGTCTCTGCTGACAGGGTTCCTCACCATTGAGCCCTGCTTCCAACTTCTAAAGAGTAGGATGACACAATGGCACGAGTATTGGAATCTTCTTACACACCCAAGCCAGATGGTGAATGTCCACCATGCGTGCACCATAGAAGAGACAGCTCGGTGCGGTGAAGCATGTAGGGTACCAGAAATGCAGCCGTACTGGTGTCACAACCATGTGCGTTAGCGGTCTTTGCCACACAAAATCTACTTTCTTCGTCAGTTCCTTGCTAGGGCTAAGAAATTCAATCATACCCTGCCTTCTGACATTCAGGAATTCACCATCGGGTAGCCCATAATCCGATGGCTCTGGGACCGGGGGTGCGTCCTGGTTTAACGTGTCCCCTACGCGGCATTCATTTCCTCATTGCGTGCTTGCCCCATAAGGCCTAGAGCCCAGATTAAGTGAACCCCTTCAACATCACCCTTCACTAAGAATTTCATTGCAGGTCGCCCCACTATACTGCGAGCGCAATTCCTCCATGCTTTTTTAGTGTAAGATATTATCGCAGCCGTAGATTCGCAGATGACCACCAAGCCGATTTGCGCCTTCTGCGCTTGCTTCTTCGAGTGCACCCGAATGAAAAACGATCCTTCCGCACAGCAATTGTCCCTGTGACTGACATAAGACCGGCCCTGCCTAAGTGCAATGTGCCTTCTCGGATCTCCGAAGACGGACACAAGGGTGCGGTGCGCGCTTGTATCAGTTTTGAGTCCCGGTCTTTGTGAACGTTCCGAGGAATTCTGCTAGAAGTGAACCTTTGTCTGACTTCATTATCCATCATGCCTTCGGTCCCCTCTCCATCTCAAGATCCTCATAGCAACGCCATATCAAGTTTGTCTAAAATACACTTACCGTTTGTTGTACCCTCAAGCCTCCTGAGCTGAGAGACGTATCGCGCTTTCTGGAGGTTTTCAATGCTTTTATTCACCACTAGCTTGAGTAGGCTCCCTATGGCTGTCCGTTGCGGTAGCTCCAACATATTACTTAAGCTCTTCGTACAAAAACATTTACCTTTTGCAGCTTAGTCTTGTTAAGTTTTAGTTTCGGAGACCCATAAGATAACCATAAGATAATTAGGTCCTGGAAGAGCTAGACCGCCCCCCCTATTTTATATCTCATGTTTTTATTTATTTCTAAACCTCATCGGCATACCAGATACCTGCGTAGTCATAGTGTCTAGTCTCTTCAGGGTTGCCTTGTTCCCACTGCCTTGCTGAATGTGCTGCCCTCGTGTTTGCACACTCTCCGACTTCGGCACAACCATGCCCCCTATCTTTATGTATATGTGTTTACGCTCCGTTTCCCTCAGATGTCGAAGGATCAATAACTCGGTATTCTGCGGAGCACAACGCATGATACACTCTGGCATTGCCATTCACAATGGCAGCGCCATTTGCAAGTGCTTCCTAATGTCCCTGTCATTGCCCTCCCTTCACCAAAGAATGATATCATCCGCGTAAATATACTGTTCCAACCGCAGTACCGTCCCTATATTCCATGTAGACCCCGCAAGGCAAGGTTGATGAGCAACGGGAAGAGAACTGCTTCTAGTGGTGCGCCACTAGACCGCCGATCGTAAGTCTTAAACTTAATATTCCCACACGTGTGTGCGGCCGTCCTCCCCGTGAAAAAACTTCGCACATGTACGTGTTCCTACCACAGTTAATTTGGCTGGGTTCTTGGAGGCTAATCTTGTGAGAAACATTATCAAAGTGATCCCTCAGGTACAGCGCAAGTATAAATCTTGTGTGTCCCTTTCTAGGGTCCTTCATATTATCCTACTACATCTACAGCAGGAGAATCTGCGAACACATGTGCGAACCCAGAATTTTTGTTCAGAAGTAGCTGCCTATAGTCTACGTACCTAATTTGTATAGAATTTAGCACCCCCTCAAAAGCTTTTTTTTAAACAAGAAGCAAGCAAGATTGAGCGGAGATTCTTTAAAATAATGTTTTTCTTGGGTTTTGGATTAAAACGAACATTGGCGCCTTCCATGCGGGCGTCACAGCCTACAAAAAAAATCGTCAAACTCCCCACAAGCTCTGCAAGATCCCCTACTCTCAGGTTGTTGAGACGATTAGCCTTGATGGAGTCTGAAACTGGAGAAGCGTTCTTCCTCAGTACTCCCAGCTCGTATGCCAACTCCCCCACTGTAACAAATCTGTCCAACTCAGGGTGTTCCTCTACCGAGTAGTTCATTTGCTCCTCCGGCGGCTGGATGCAAAGATTCTTCCCTGAAAGTCGACTGAAGATTTGCTCTTGATTTTCTTGACATTTGTAGATCAATTCAACGACACGCCTGCTCATCGCTGACCCAGTCCGCCCAGAGTCGGTAAGCTCACTGAGCAGCTTCCATGCTTGAGGTGTTCTAAGACTTACCCGTGATGCTGTCACTTACGCTATACCAATTTCGCCTCGCTAGCCTACACGCGTTATCCTCGGAATCTGTTGTTGATTCGTGCATGCGCTTCCACAGCTTTCAATTATGTCGCTGCCTCTTCCACCTTTTTGTCATGCCCCGTCCGTCCTCCCACGGATGCATACGATGCGTTGCCACCTAAGGGTTCGTGTCCGTGATATCGATTTCCGCAATGAAAGGTTTTACACTGGCTACCTTCGACTCGCTCCAGTGCTAGATACTGCCAATTGTGACCGCCGTTTTGCCTCTCTGCCTTCGCCACGCGTCTCAGTCATTGATGGTCGCGCTGCCTGCTCTTAGCTTATACCCCGTTATATAAATGGTCATTTGCAGAATACAGTGGTTACTCCATAGCTGTTCCGTTAGACTCCTCCACTCCGCGCTTTCCACGTTCCTGACCCTGTTCAGGTCCGGGCAGGTACCTCAGCATGAACTGGTGCCGCCGGGGTCGGCTGATCAGCTTGGGTTAGGGCAGTTACTCGTTTTCTGAGGATGCACTCCTTCAGTCGTCTTCCCTTGAGCGTCACTAATTTGTATTCCTACGTCGGTTGAGCAGTATTAAAGTCCTTCGCGATTGTTACTGTTTTCTTCACAACCTCTTTAACCGCCACAAAAACCAAATGTCAAAGTCTGTCCTATGGTTCTTCAGGTTGTCGTAGACATTAAAAACGTGCACCCCACTGTCCTACGTTTTGGGTGGTATGACCGTAAAGAGGCAGCACGAGATGCCATATCCGTCAAACTCATGCTTCGTTCTGGAGTACATCTTATCCACTAGCGCAGCGAAGTAGCAATCCTCCTCAAACGTCACATAATAATTAACACTGCATGGTTTCATCTCTTGTTCTTGAAGCAGTATGACCGCCGCGGGTTCGGCTTCTTGCGACACCCGCACGCGAAGACTGGCTAGCTTACGCCCCATCCCCGGCAATTCCACTGCCTTAATTTTAGCTCTTTATCCAAAGACTTACGCGTTATTCGGCATCACACAAGTCCACGTCCTGTAGCAACTTGATATTCTTCCCTCTGTTTGTGTCTTGATGCAAGAAGAAACTCTCCTGCTCCTGCTTCAGTGTACTTACCAGGATCTTCAGCTCTGTGACTCTGTGCGCGAGTTACATCAGCTGGCGAATCTCCGATCCCAGTATCCCGAGGACCGCGCGCTAAACCGCCGCCTCCACATGACTTGCATCTGGTCGGTCATGATAGCTTCACTCCTTTGTTTCTAATTTTCTTTCGTATTCTTTCCTATGGCTTTTTGAAATGCGCTAAGTCCTCGATCTCTTGCATCACGGCACTGAGAACCACCTGCCCGCATAAAGTTGAGCTTGGGCTCGCCCACTCATTCTCCCGCCATTGGAAGTTCGGTCCGCTTCCCACGATCCCCTAAGTTAGTGTGAATCTCACCTTTGTTGCCTTCCCGGTTCGTCTTTTTTCCCGTTTTTCCGTCGCCGCGGTGTAGTTGTAACTTGCAGCTTTCGATCCTGACAGCCGGCTGATCGGCTCCGCCTTCGCATCACATGGCCGTGACGCGCTCCGGACCGACTCCCTGGAAAGCCAGCGTACCTGCGCCTCGCCAGCAGGCTGCTAATCACGGCTCTGACTCTCCTATTTGTGCGTCTTGGCTAAATATTCAATTCTCCCGGACAGGTCCAATCATAAGTCTTATGTGCCCCCCCCCTCCTTCAAACGCACAAGGCATAGTTCGGCTCACAGATATGCCCCTCTTCGAGATTGGCTGAGCCGCATATCGAAAACGCATAACCCGCCGGGCTGCTGCAAATATCGGTTCGTTGGCCCATCTCCCCGCAGTTGAGGCATGCTGCCTTAGTTTTTTTACAGATGAAGCTCGAGGTTTTAAGCCAATTGCATATTACTGTAAAAAGAACCTTGTTTCGTGTAACCATAATAACGCCCGAATGCAATCTTCCAAGCCTCCTCGCTTCAAGAGCCTTGGTATTTTGTGTGATCTGCGCACTCGTCGAATTCGAGTGAGCTCCGTGAATTACTTCTCGACATGCGTCTGCTCTCGGCGAAACGTGGTACGCCTCGATATCTAGTCGTCCAAACGGAATGCTCAGCATCTCGATTTTCCTAACGGCCTACGCCTCCCTTCACTTGTCCGAGCAGACCATGATCATGTTCTGCGCCTCTAAAAACCGGACAACGGTTTCGTGCTCCATTGTTTTCGTCAGGGCGTTGCGTGCCGCCTCCGCCACTTGGCTCTGCATTGCTTGATGTCGGCCGCAACGCGTCAAGGCTTGATAATTACTTTATGCTTGGACTCCCAAAGACTGTGCAACCGCAGGGGTTTCCATAGGCCTGGGCTTCTTGCTCGCATGGTCCTCCCTGGCCACCTTGTCTTCCTGGCCTATCTTAATGGTGTTTCCGCGCCATCCTTGTTTTCCTTCTTCCTCAAGCAGCACTCGTACCCAGTTATTCCCGGGTGCTTCGTACTTTGTCCCTCGAGGTTACGTCTAGGTCTTCCGGGAGTGGCTGACGTGCCGGGTCAACAGCAATATGCGCCATTTTGGAGGGTTATAGCCGGCCACTAGACCGGTCCTGAGCTTCCCCGGAGTGTGATTTCCATCTCCAACTTCAGGCAAGCAGCGAACAATCAAGCGCCACGAGATTATTCTCAGCGAGGCAGCCACACCAAGAAAGTCCCGACCCGACGTGCCCGACTTCACCAGGCCTCACAAGGTTTATCCCCTCGTGGGCCCAAAATGCAAGAACCGCCTTAAAATCAAAAGAGTTAGGCTCGCCGCTTTAAGAGTGCGTGAGGGATATGCTTCTCCATTGAAGAATATTCATTTTGGGGTTTTAAAGCGCAGCTTTGCTTTTTGGTCAGGAAAACATTTTGATTTTGCAGTTTTTAAAAGGCATCCATTTTATAAGGTGCTTTGAAATTAAAAAAAAAAAAAACTTTACAAATTTAGCTACGGCTGCACTCTACCGGATGTCTCAAGTACCGGCCATGTTTTTAAAATACCGCAAAAGTCGTTTTTTTAACCTATCGCGCTACGGTTTTGTGGAGTGCTGCCCTCACGCGGTGCATTTTTTTCTTTCGCATTTGCAAAGAGCAAACTTATCTGACAAAAAGGTAAAAAAAAGAAGTCTTAACTCCCGTGTAAACGCAGCGAAGCCAGCGGTCTTCAAACCATAAGGCCCTATTGATTGAACGCCGGTGGCTTCGCTGGGTTCCAATAGGAGTTCAGCCTTTTTCTTTCTTTACAGAGTGAGTGGAGTGAGTATATTGTGAGTCGAGTGAGTTCGTGGAGTGAGTGGAGTGAATGAGTCGAGTGAATGAGTCGAGTGAGTTAGTCGAGTGAGTGAGTCGAGTGATTGAGTCGAGTGAGTGAGTGCGCGAGCGAGCGAGCGAGCGAGCGAGAGAGAGAGAGAGAGAAAGAGAGTGAGAGAGTGAGTGAGTAAGTGAGTGAATGAGTGAGTGAGTGAGTGAGCGAGCGAGAAATAAAGAGAGAGAGAGAGTGAGTGAGTGAGGGTGTGAGCGAGTGAGTAAGTGAGTGAGTGAGTGAGTGAGTGAGTGAGCGAGCGAGAGAGAGAGAGAGAGAGAGAGAGAGTGAGTGAGTGAGTGAGTGAGTGAGTGAGTGAGTGAGTGAGTGAGTGAGTGAGTGAGTGAGTGAGCGAGCGAGAGAGAGAGAGAGAGAGTGAGTGAGTGAAAGAGTGAGTGAGTGAGTGAGTGAGAGAGAGATAGAGAGAGAGAGAGTGAGTGAATGAGCGTGCGAGCGAGAGAGAGAGAGAGTGAGTGAGTGAGTGAGTGAGTGAGTGAGAGTGAGAGGGAGAGTGAGAGAGTGAGTGAGTGAGTGAGTGAGTGAGTGAGTGAGTGAGTGAGTGAGTGAGTGAGTGAGTGAGTGAGTGAGTGAGTGAGTGAGTGAGTGAGTGAGTGAGTGAGTGAGTGAGTGAGTGAGTGAGTGAGTGAGTGAGTGGTGAGTGAGTGAGTGAGTGAGTGAGTGAGTGGAGTGAGTGGAGTGAGTGGAGTGAGTGAGTGAGTGGAGTGAGTGGAGTGAGTGGGAGTGAGTGGAGTGAGTGGAGTGAGTGAGTGAGTGAGTGGAGTGAGTGAGTGAGTGGAGTGAGTGAGTGAGTGAGTGAGTGAGTGAGTGAGTGAGTGAGTGAGTGAGTGAGTGAGTGAGTGGAGCGAGTGAGTGGAGTGAGTGAGTGGAGTGAGTGAGTGGAGTGAGTGAGTGGAGGTGGAGTGAGTGGAGTGAGCGAGTGAGTGAGCGAGTGAGTGAGTGAGTGAGTGAGTGAGTGAGTGGTGAGTGAGGAGTGAGTGAGTGAGTGAGTGGAGTGAGGCGAGTGAGTGAGCGAGTGAGTGAGTGAGTGAGTGGAGTGAGTGAGTGAGTGAGTGAGTGAGTGAGCGAGTGGAGCGAGTGAGTGAGTGAGTGAGTGAGCGAGTGAGTGAGTGAGTGAGTGAGTGAGTGAGTCGAGTGAGTGAGTGAGTGAGTGAGTGAGTGAGAGCGAGTGAGTGAGTGAGTGAGCGAGTGAGAGAGCGAGTGAGTGAGTGAGTGAGCGTGTAAGTGAGCGAGTGAGTGAGTGAGTGAGCGTGTGAGTGAGTGAGTGAGTGAGTGAGTGAGTGAGTGAGTGAGCGAGTGAGTGAGTGAGTGAGTCGAGTGAGTGAGTGAGCGAGTGAGTGAGCGAGTGAGTGAGAGAGCGAGTGAGTGAGTGAGTGAGCGTGTAGGAGAGTGAGTGAGTGAGTGAGTGAGTGAGTGAGTGAGTGAGTGAGTGAGTGAGTGAGTCGAGTGAGTGAGTGAGTGAGCGTGTAAGAGAGTGAGTGAGTAAGATGAGCGAGCGGTGAGTGAGTGAGTGAGTGAGCGAGTGAGTGAGTGAGTCGAGTGAGTGAGTGAGTGAGTGAGTGAGTGAGTGAGTGAGTGGTGAGGTGTAGTGAGTGAGTGAGTGAGTGAGTGAGTGAGTGAGTGAGTGAGTGAGTGAGTGAGTGAGTGAGTGAGTCGAGTGAGTGAGTGAGTGAGTGAGTGAGTGAGTGAGTCGAGTGAGTGAGTGAGTGAGTGAGTGAGTGAGTGAGTGAGTGAGTGAGTGAGTGAGTGAGTGAGTGAGTGAGTGAGTGAGTCGAGTGAGTGAGTGAGTGAGTCGAGTGAGTGAGTGAGTGAGTGAGTGAGTGAGTCGAGTGAGTCGAGTGAGTGAGTGAGTGAGTCGAGTGAGTGTGTGAGTGAGTCGAGTGAGTGAGTGAGTGAGTGAGTGAGTGAGTCGAGTGAGTGTGTAGAGAGAGTGTGTGAATGAGTATGTGAGGTATAGTAAGGGAATGTGAGTGAAATAATGAGCGACTGAGTGACTGCCTGAGTAAGGGACTTAGTGAGTTAATGTGTAAACGTGTGTAAGTTTCAGTGAATGAAAGAATGAGCGACTGAGTGACTGCCTGAGTAAGGGACTTAGTCAGTTAATGTGTAAACGTGTGTAAGTTTCAGTGAGTGAAAGAATGAGCGACTGAGTGACTGCCTGAGTAAGGGACTTAGTGAGTTAATGTGTAAACGTGTGTAAGTTTCAGTGAGTGAAAGAATGAGCGACTGAGTGACTGCCTGAGTAAGGGACTTAGTGAGTTAATGTGTAAACGTGCGTAAGTTCAGTGAGTGAAAGAATGAGCGACTGAGTGACTGCCTGAGTAAGGGACATAGTGAGTTAATGTGTAAACGTGTGTAAGTTTCAGTGAGTGAAAGAATGAGCGACTGAGTGACTGCCTGAGTAAGGGACTTAGTGAGTTAATGTGTAAACGTGTGTAAGTTTCAGTGAGTGAAAGAATGAGCGACTGAGTGACTGCCTGAGTAAGGGACTTAGTGAGTTAATGTGTAAACGTGTGTAAGTTTCAGTGAGTGAAAGAATGAGCGACTGAGTGACTGCCTGAGTAAGGGACTTAGTGAGTTAATGTGTAAACGTGTGTAAGTTTCAGTGAGTGAAAGAATGAGCGACTGAGTGACTGCCTGAGTAAGGGACATAGTGAGTTAATGTGTAAACGTGTGTAAGTTTCAGTGAGAGAAAGAATGAGCGA
The DNA here is from genome assembly GCA_037355805.1 of Ixodes ricinus. NCBI lineage: Eukaryota > Metazoa > Arthropoda > Arachnida > Ixodida > Ixodidae > Ixodes > Ixodes ricinus. The sequence goes on from JAZHYW010058057.1 coordinate 30,208, forward strand.
CTGAGTGACTGCCTGAGTAAGGGACTTAGTGAGTTAATGTGTAAACGTGTGTAAGTTTCAGTGAGTGAAAGAATGAGCGACTGAGTGACTGCCTGAGTAAGGGACTTAGTGAGTTAATGTGTAAACGTGTGTAAGTCAGTGAGTGAAAGAATGAGCGACTGAGTGACTGCCTGAGTAAGGGACATAGTGAGTTAATGTGTAAACGTGTGTAAGTTTCAGTGAGTGAAAGAATGAGCGACTGAGTGACTGCCTGAGTAAGAGACTTAGTGAGTTAATGTGTAAACGTGTGTAAGTTTCAGTGAGTGAAAGAATGAGCGACTGAGTGACTGCCTGAGTAAGGGACTTAGTGAGTTAATGTGTAAACATGTGTAAGTTTCAGTGAGTGAAAGAATGAGCGACTGAGTGACTGCCTGAGTAAGGGACTTAGTGAGTTAATGTGTAAACGTGTGTAAGTTTCAGTGAGTGTGTGAGTCAGCGTGTGAGTGTGTTATTAAGTGCTGTGAGTAAATCTTAGTGAGTGCGTGAAATTGTGTGCCAGTGAGCCTGTGAGATTCTGCGTCTGTTTTAGTGTGCGGGGGAATGAGTGAGTTTAGACATACATTTATTAAATTTAATACAGTGTACTTTATTTCTACATTTTTATCCTTAATTATTTTACTAATTTTTGTATTTCTACATGTATTACAAACTTAATAATAAAAAGATTTTGCGAACAAATTAATTAAATCACGTTGATGCACTGCACACACATTCTTCGCTTACACATTAAGACATGATTTTTAATGCAAGGAATATTTTTTGTGCTATATTTCGCTTTTAATAATCCTTCACAACATATGCATTACCAATAAATGTGTAGGCTATACTTTTTTAGAGCACTTCCTTCTTAAATTGCAGGTCATTCCACGTGGACGGAATAATCGTTCGGACACACCTAGATGTCTCACTCGACTTAGAGCCAGACTGCAAAATAACCGGACCAACCGTCTTTGATGGAAGCCCTAACTCCAAACTGGTTTCAATAGTATGTACCTAATATATTCCTTCTTTTTTCGCCGCTATGCATTAAACTTACAGCATTTATTGCTCATGTTAAGTTTTAGTTTAAAAAAGTATAATACTCTTGAGAGAGGAGTATATATTGTGTTGAAATAGTAGTCACACAAATAACGTGTCTCTTTTTATGTCGAGCAAAGTGCTAAATGGTCACCAGAAGCGTAATTTCTTTTGGCTGGCTGAAAATTTAACAGCGCCGAATGTCATTTTTCCTTTAGGATGATACCGACCTAGGGCATATCTGTACTTTTTTATGTAAAAAAAAGTATGCAATATTTCAGTGGTTATTTACATGGTCTCTCTCCAGAAAACTGGTCTACTGCAAAAACAACTTTCGCTTCAAGATCTGGGAAATGTAGTGGAATAGCGGGTGCCATTTCTATTTATTCCAATCCCCCACCAACCCAGAACCGCTATGCCTCTGCTCGATTTTGGGTTCACCTATTCCAAGCTGATAAAAAACGGTATTGCGTTATCGTGTATTCGGAACGCGCTATGAAAATTGGGTGAGCATAAAATAAAGGAGAGGGGTTTAGACCAAATAGCTAGTCTCCGAGAAGCAGGTCTTCCAGATCCGGTGGTTACCGCAGCCTGCGACAAAGTAAAGTAGAGTATCAGGGCCAATGTAGAAACAAACTGCTCTGAGCGGGAAGGGAATAACAAAATAAGGTGGCTTCCGTCCCTTACGTTCACCGCGTTTCACATCGGTTAAAGGGGATCGCGGCAAAATACGGTGTGTCCCTTTTTCGGCCACAAGCAAGCTGAGCCAGATTTGCCCCGCGATATAAAAGCTTGTTAGTAAGCAAGAAAATCTGAGTGGTCATGGTTGCACTGTAAAGCACAGCACCCAGTTCGTATCATGCACAGTTGGAGCAGTGTATAGGAATACTTTCTCATGTGGGCGGGTCTATATTGGTAAAAGGGGCGCTGTTTGAACATCCGCTTAAGAGAAAACCAGAATTTATTGTAGGGGTGTCCATACTCCCTTCTTGCGATGCATTGTCGTGACTGTAAGTGTGATCTAAGATTGAGTGACACCGAAGATTTGTTCAAGCACAGGAACCAAGTGTCTAGAGAGATAGTAGAGGAATTCAAAATAAAAAGGGCGGAAGCCTCTTGTGCTACCTACCCGTCTTTTGCACGTCTGGACAGTAAGTCGGCGTTTTTATAATTGGGCTAGGCTCATATCACTTTTTATCGCGTTTAACACGTGCCATCAAGCTGCTACAAATCGTCTCGTGATAGCCAGACGGGGTGCGTACTGCCAAAGATGAATGGTCGTTTTTATCTGTTTTAGTATTAAAATATTTTAGTTTATGCTCAGAGCTCGTCCCGTGTATTTCTTTTTCGTCCTCATCTCGTTTTCGCGCCGTTTTCTACAATGAATTCCCACGAACTCGCCCAACTATCAATGCTCTATATCCTTCCACTACCTTCATTTCTTGATCTCGCTTTGTCAAATATTTTTGCAAACACGTTACAACATGCAATTAAATTTCATTCTATTCAAATACATTCAATAAATGCGGAATTCATTTAAAAATCTTTAAATATCTCTAAAAATAACAAATGGTTCGCCAACAGAGGCCTTTATTCTTCTGACTATATGCCGAACAGTCGTGGTATCTCTCGAATGATTGGCCCTGATTTGTAGTTCACGAGTGCTTTATGAGCTCGGTTTAAGAGTTCCACTAGCTTAAATCCGATATATCTCACTTTCTGTCTTAAACTAATCACTATCAATACAAACACCACAACAACTAAAATAAAATATAACAAAAAAAACGCGTTCACACAAACACTCGAATAGGCTGAATAACAATTATTCTAGCCTCTTTGTGCAGACTTATTCCTAGTCATGTTCTTCGACAAAAGCCATAACTTGGGACATCGGCTCCACGTTGCCCTCACTATCACGCAAAGTATGCACTTCTGTTTGATATGGGTTGGTGATTTGTTATTATTTGAGGGTCGGTTGGTTTAATGTATATATTGACATTCGGATGATACCCCGCCCACTCCGCCTTTCCCCTTCCTGTTTTGCCTGAACTGTTAAATATTTTTGTGGTATTTAATAGAATGCTATTGTTTACTCCATTATGTCCTCGCATCTGATGTGCAAACTTGGCAAGAATGAGGAACCGCATACTTTGGATGGATCCTGCGGTTTGTGTTTGATTCAAGGCCGCCAAATATTTGTTTTTATAACTACTAAATGTTTCGCCACCCTGAATGTGTGAAACTATATCTAGTTCTTGTACGTCGAAACTAGTTATTGCTTTTGAGGCTTCGGAACTAAACTTGTCTGGACATATGGCAGCCTTACTGAAGTCAACTTCTCATCCATTCTTTAACGGCTCAATCCGCTAATCAAACAGGTATAGTTATTTGTATTCTTCCATGTACTTCTTCTATTCTAAAAGCTTTGCAAGACGTTAGTTTCTTTCTTAGCAAGATCATTAAACATTTCGAAGCTTGAACTATCAGCGAAATGACACAAGTCGCATTTAACGGCAACATTTTTTTTAAGGCTCGCGACACGACCTGTTGAACATAGTATTACAAATTACTGATATCGCATGCCGGGAGTACTATTTAAAGTTTAAAGCTATTAGACACATTTTCGTTCCAGATGCTTTCTTTGTATTTGAATAATTTCAAATATTCATTGAAATCAAACTTATTGTCACGAATAAGAAATGACGAGGCGGTGAGTAGCTGGAGAAACTAAACGTTTATTATGGGCGAACTTGTGCACAAAACAAAATAGAACAAGGTTAGCGTCGCAGGCGTTGATGTCGGCGAAACAGCGGGATCGAGCGCTGAAGCGAGACTGACAACGTCTCGCCACGCGGAGCCCCTATTGTATACGCGTGGGCTTCTGGACCAATCGGCGCAGAAGATTCGGCGCGTAGAACAAACTGACCTCGGAAAAGCAACACAGTTTTCGAATTTTGAAAAATGCGACAACTCGAAAAAAGAACGAAAATGTGCCTCTGCTAGTAAACATCAATCTTAGGCTGTTGGCGTAAGAACAAAACACGGTAATGGTTCGGCCTCGGGCGCTCTCCCTACATGGCCAGCTGAGTGGGCGGCATTATTTCCACTTTTCAAAAGTGCATCGCCCCTATGCAACACGAAATAAATCACCGCAAATACAAAGAACATTAAATCTAAAGACTCAGTTGGAACGCAAAAGCACGGTCTTATTGAGCGTAGAATAGTTTGAGTCGAACGACGTGAACCACCTTGTTCGAGGTCGGCGTCGCGATAAAGAGTGTGTTCCGTCGAGTACCACTTCGTAGTTTTGATTTTTTAGGAGTCGTAGGACCTTCCATGATACAAAGGAGCGATTTAGGAGCTTCTCGCTGAGGCAACCACGTCGTACCGGTATCTAGACCCACAACTGGTCTCCGGGCTGGAAGTGAACGCCCAGAAAACAAAGGTTGTAGCGGCCAGTGGTGACAAGTTGCTGGTGATGAATCCGGAATCAGGCGAGCCGGTGGACTTTTGCTCGCCGCGCAACCACCTGGCAGTCGTCCCTTCTGTCGCCAGATGGCTCGTGAGGTAGCATGGCGTCAAGCATCGTGGTCACCTTGCGTCCATGCAACAGCTGAAACGGTGTGACACTAGTCTTCTTAACCGCTGTGTAGTAAGCGAACGAGACATACGGAAGGACCTCGGTCTCCCTCTTGTGTTCCAAGTCGACGTACATCGACACCACGTAGGCTAAGGTGTTGTTGAGCTGCTTCGTCAGTCCGTTGGCCTGAGGATGGTATGCAGTTCGACGAAATAACTTATTGTTCAGCTGCGCCAGGATCGATGACTCCCGATCTTTAATGAAGACTTGAGGAGTGCCATGTCGTAGGACGATGGCCTCGTGAAGGGCTTGGTGACTTCGACAGCAGTTCTCGACGGAAGGGTTTTCCTCTTGAAGTATCGTGTTAGACAATCCGTGGCCACGAATTTATGAAGATGTTCCATGGTCGACTGCGGAAATGCGACTGGTAGATCCATTTTGATATTTTCCACAACGGTGCAGCTGGCCGAGGAATTAGTTGCAGAAGATATGACGGCTTCGTTGGTGGTTTCTTGCGTTGCTGACACTCATGCCACGTACCTATGTAGAGGTAGGAGGATTGGGGGAGCTCGGACCTGTAATACTCTTCACGAATACCGGCCGACGTCCACCTGTAACCAAAGTGTTCGGGTGTCGGGTCGTCGTGACATGCTTAAAATATCTCCTCTCGAAGGTCGGTCGGGATTACCAGCAGTCACGCGAGTTGTTGTCAAGAAAGTTCTATTTGTAGTGTACACCTTGTCGATAGGCAAAGGTCGGCAGGCCTCGTGAGATAGACCGTTGCTTGGTAGTCCCACTCACTTCCAGGTGCTCTATGAGTGCGCGGAGTTCAAGATAGCCTCTTTGACATTGCGCCATACCGTCGGTGTTAACTGCAAGTAGGAACAGCTCCTCGTCATTGTCTTTGCTGATACAGATGTTTTCTCAAAGGGGCTCTGGACAGACAGTCGGCATCGCTGTGCGTGCGGCCTGACGAGTAAATGACAGACATGTTGAATACTTGTAGCCGGAGACTCTATCGAGCGAGGCGTCCTGAAGGGTCCTTGAGGTTCGGAATCCTGAATAGCGAGTGGTGGTTAGTTACTACACATAACGGGCTGCCGTACATGTACGAACGAATCTTCGAGATTGCTGCCCAGACTACCGCAAAACACTCCATTGAAGTCGTGAAGTAATTTCTTACCGCCCTGGACAGTGTCTGGCTGGCATTGGCAATGACTAGCTTGGTGTCGTCTTGCAATTGACCTAGTACCGCTCCAACACCTCCGTTACTGGCGTCATTGTAAATCTGGGTTTCCGCATCCTAATCAAAGTGTCCAAGAAGCTGAAGTGTCCACAGTCTTCGCTTCAACTAGCCGAATGCCTACTGCTGCTCCTCGGCCCACTTGAACTTCTTGGTGTACATCGTGGGGTTTGTGAGGGGTGCGGAAATGTTGGCGAAATCCCGAGCGTATCGTCGATAGGAGGCACAGAGTCCAAGGAATTTGCGCCAGGCCTTCTTGCGTGTGCGCGGTTTAAATGCCGCGAATGAGAAAGTATATTCTGGGTCTGGGAGAACGCCTTCGTTACTAACAGCATGGTATAGAAACTTTAGTTCGTCATAGGCAAATCGGCACTTAAACGACTTCAAGGTGAGTCCGGCGGGCGGAATGGCTTTAAGATCTACTCAAAGTTGTCGCAGGTGCACGTCCAAGTCGCTTGAAAACACTACAATAACATCAAGGTACACGAGAGAGCTCTGCCACTTCAGTCCTTCCAGAACAGTGTCCAGTACAAGCTGGAAAGTTGCTGCCGCCGTGCATAGCTCGAAGGACATCACCTTGAACTCGTACTGTCCACCTGGAGTGGTCAAACTCGTCTTCTCTCGGTCCCGTTCTTGGGCTTCAATCTGCCAGTAGCCGCTTTCCAGGTCCATTGATGTAAATACCGAGAATGGCGCAGCCGGTCTAGCGTGTTGGCGATGCAGGGTAGTGGATAGACTATTTTTTCGTCACCGAATTCAACTGCCTGCAGTCTACGCAGAAACGTAGGGTTCTGTCTTTCCTCTTAACCTGTGCGACTGAAGAGGTTTACGGACAGCTTGAAGTCTGAATTATGTTGTCGTTCGGCATGTCTTCATGTCTTGAAATCGTGTCTAATATTACTTCCCTTTGTCTTACGAAAAAACTGTACGTTTTCCTCGGTAACACTTCTGTTTTGAGCTACGGCTGTTTGAAGCATTTTAGGCAACGTTGCAAAGACGTCGTAGAAATGGGAGGAGTTTTTAACCAGCTGCCGTCGATTTGTCGTTGTAAGGTTGTGGTCAATGTTGAGCTGCGCTGGAAATGTACTGTCTCGCGAAGTGGCGGGGGCTCTTCAGTAACTGCGGCAATTTTGGCGGAGTTCCTGAGATCCTCAACGCGGCCTAAAACGGCACCTTTCGTGAGGTGTTGCCTTTCTTCTCGGAAGTTCGTCACGAGGACAACACTGCGCACATCCTGAAGTTCAGATATTCCTCTTGCGATGCCTATTCCTCTTCACTGGAACAATTGAATGTTGCCTTCCAGAACAAATGTGCCTCACATAGCTGCATTGGTTAGGACAGGTAGAAAAACACTCTATAATGGCTGCAGGTTCATGTGGTCGGCAGCTAATCGGACAGCGACTGACGTTCTTTGGGGTTTCTCTGGGGCGGATAGGTGTCCGCAAAGTCAATACGCTCTCTGCAAGGTCCATGACGGCACCGTATTCTCGCAAAGCGTCGATTACGAGAATAACATTTTTGGCATAGCCTTGTTCAAGGACCAATCTCGCTGGACACTTCTCGCCGTTAATTTTTCCCCCAGCAGTGCGCCTTCCGACAGGCGTGAGGAGGTGTCCTCCCGCGGTTCGTATATGCGGCCCATGCCACGGCATCACCACATTTCAAAGTAGGAAATATACTCTCCCACATAAAACTAAGCAGTCTACTCCGGTGTTCACAAATGTTGATTCGTCGTGATCGTCCATAACAACGTTTAGTTTGTTGGGCACCGTTTCAGGAGAGTCGTTGCGATTCCTGGTGTCGCGGGAGTGGGAGCACTCAGGCTTCTTGCAGGCTCTTTACTTCCGTCGTCTATGGCTACGACACCCCAGGCGTTGCCGTAGTCAGTTTTCCCGGGGCGCAGAGGAGACAGGTTCTCGCGGCGTGGTCGTGAAGCTAGAGACGCTTAACATCTTGGCGATATAGAGCGGGGTTCACGGGGGAGAGTTGGTAATGAGGATGAAGCTTGTTGGAGGTACTCCTCGATGTCGTGAGGACATTCGGCGTACCTTGGGCGTGGGTTGTTCGGGTGCAACCCATGCTGCCCAAGTCGTTGGTATGGGCATCTACGGTAGATGTGGTTGGCTTCCCCGTAATGGTGGTAGAGCGGGCGGCGGTCTACCGTTCGCTAAATGTCGCTTGTTTCTCGGCAAGAATCGTTGCGTATGCACGTACTGGGCATGTTCTTCCTGGCGACAAGTATGGTGGGGCATTAAGGAGTCTCGTCCGGTGGCGCCGTGGCCTGGCGAGGAGCTGGCCAAGGTCCTCGGTCCACGGCGGCGGAGCTCAGCGGTGGTTCCTTTGGCACCACCATGGTGATAGAATTCTCTGGTAGTAGCTTCTAATGCACTTCTGCGCGGACAGCCTCAGCAAAGAAGAGGGTCGCTAGACGTCGAGCGATTGGCAGCAACCTCCCGGATAATTTTGCGCTGGTCCGGCGCACCACGACCGTTTTCGCCGCTAAGCAGCGCTGATGCAGTGACGCTTGAATGTCGCCGGTATCGGGAAGCGCGCGCTTGGATGGCGCTCTCATTGTTTGTTGCCTCAGAGACGAAGGTGTCGACGGTTGCCGGCGGGTTGTGGACGAGGTGTCCAGAAATGTCGTCTCTCATCCCGCGCATGAGGACGCGTGGTGTCTTGTAGTTTCTGGCTTGGCGGCCTGCACTCACGCTCAGGTGCAGGACATCTTCCATGAAGCTGGTGAAGCTTTCATTGGGGCCTTGCGTTTGAAACCGGAGAATATCCTCTGCCCTCTTCCGGTCAGTTTTGGCTGGCCAACGTCCCATAATGCTCGTTGTAGAAAATACCCCACGATGCCAAACACGACTCAAGATTTTCCTACCAGTTCCTGGCTCTCGACTCCAGCGAGAAATACGCGTTTTGTAGGCGCAGCTCGTCGGTCCACACATTGTGACGTTCGATGTGTTCACACTGGTAGATTCGTAGATTCAATCTACGACGCCTTCGTAGAGTTCACCGTGGAACGGAGCAACGGTTCGTGGTACGACGGAAGGTAAAATACTGCAAAAACGGTGGGGTCGGCGACTGGTTGGCCATCATTGTCTAATTGGTTTGGGGCTTGTCCAGCAGGAAACCGGATTTTGGAGCCGGTCCTTGGGTGCGGCGGCTGGCCCAAGTTTCAGGTTCCTCGTTGGGCGGTTTTCTAGCCGGGCTTGGAATCGGAATTGCACTGCGGGCCCTCATAGGGGCACACAGCACGGACATGTGTTGGCCCGAACATCTACCAAAATATCACGAAAAGAAATGATGAGGCGGTGAATTACTAAAGAAACAAAATGTTTGTTGGGGCGAACTTGCTCCCAAAACAAAACAGAAGAGTGTTAGTATTTCAGGGGTGGATATCGGCTAAACAGCAAGTTTAAGCACTGTGGCAAGACTAGCCCCGGCTCGCCATACGAAGGCCCTTTTTTCATGTGTGGGCTTCTGAAAACCTAGGCGTAGAAGTTTCGACGCGTAGAACATTCTAACCTTGAACATGCAACACAGTTCTCGAATTTATCAGGACGGGCTATTGAGAAAAATAACAAAAAATGCCTCCGGTAGAAAGCATCAAACCTCGAATTTTTGCGTCCTAACCAAACGCAATAACCGTTCGGGAATGCTGCCTACTTGCCAGCTGCACGCGCGGCAATATACGTCTTAGTTGCATGCTCCCGTGGGTCAACCCTCATTTTGGACATTTTTGATGTATTCGTACAATAAACGTTTTCCGGTGGAACATTTATTTTTCCTGGACTATCCATAATCATGTCAAATCATTACATCACACGCCGTGCTGAAGATTTGCCTTTTATTTTTGTAAACAGGTGTATCTTATTCGGACGTTAAGACATGATCTCTCTCACTGAGCTCGGTGTGACCACTTTATATCTCTGCGATAAATATTTGCTAACGTGCTAACGA
>JAZHYW010058058.1:0-10188 GCA_037355805.1 Ixodes ricinus
GAAAGTCACGTCCGCTTTTGGAGGCCGAAAAATTCCTCCAACTATTATGCGCGTATCTGTAATCTAAATAGTGCCCAAACTGATTCATTTCTTTTAATTTCGCCAAACCGAACATATTGAATGTCAGATCTCATCAAGATGAAAACGCCCCCTGCTCGCGCTATCATTTCTTTGTACGTTGTAGTTTGGTGGAATTATTTCACAGTCATCTATCAAGGGATGAAGCCGAGGTTCAATAATGACAACCAGGTCTGTTTTTCTAATAAAGAGGATATGTTCTAATTCTCAGTTTTATTAGCAATGCTTCTTGCGTTTATATTAGTCAGGTGTAGACTCGAATTTTCATTCTTTAAATGTTATAGCTTTGAAGATGATGACCATCCCGAAATGTTGTATCTCTCCCCGAACTTCGTCCGATGCATACAAAACGTTGTTAGATATCATCTTGTCAAACCTAAATTTGATTCGTTCGGCTCTTTATCTTTCAGCTTCAGCATTTTCCCAAAAACATTGGTGGGTGTTTTGAACGCGCTTCGAAAAGTCTTTGCTTCTTTTAAAGCCTGTCTACTTCAATTTATGGGAATTTTTGAGCATAGGCATTTTTTTACCTGAAGTCAACAAGTTTTAGTATTGCGGGCCTATTCTTACCCTCCAGTTTTTTCGAACCTGTGCAGGCGCTCAATTCCACAAATAGGAATTCCAAGCTTGTTTTTAAACAAATCGTTTTGAACAATCTTAGGTAAGTAACTTTCGTTTCCCCAGTCAGTTTCACTGATTCCACGTATAATGACGTTGCTTTGGCGGTTTCTGTTTTCCCTATCGTCGAGCTTCTTTGTTGTAAATGTATGCATGTTTATTTAAAGTGTTTACACTGTGGTTTCGCATGCAAGTGTTTTTGTTTCAGTACACTTATCGCCTCGAGTTTTTCTTCCACCGTGCCAAGTCTTGCGTTAAGAACAGCTATTGAGCCTTCAGTTATCTTAAGGTTTTGCTTAATTTCATTAATAATATTGCCACGCGCACGGCGAGTGAGCGCGTGCGTGGCCGAGTAGCCTTACTGGAGCAGACAGGTATTGGAGCTCCGTGACAAAGCGGAAAAGTGGAGGGGAGTGGGTTTTCTATTTTTGCGCGTGCCACAGTGTGTAATTTATTTCTTGTGAGCAAGCTGTGGTATGTGCTGCAAGTGTTGCATTGTTCGCGAGTGAATGTACAAAAATTGCATCGCGTTTTCGCAGTATTTATTTGGGGCTCCTCTTGGGAGAAAATGAACAGACTTAATCTTTTTCGCCGTGTCCGCGAGGGTGGACTGGGCTTGTCGCACTTGTTTTTGCGTCAGGTAGTAAATCGTTTTATATTTTTTCGTGACACACGGGATCCGTTCTTGCGAACTGTATGCCAAGTAAGGCTAGGTCGGGTCCTGCCAGAGTTTATAGTGTCTTCTTCAAGTGAGCCAGGGGGCATTCATGGGTATTTCAAAGAGCTAGTGGCGTCATGCCGATTTTTAGCAGCACGTTTTTCTTTGGACTATTTGAGTGAAGTGACACGCAAAGGTTGTATAAAGATGTTTGTGATGTGGTCTTCCCTGCTCCTATGTACAGAGTTTTGTTCTCCTCAGGCACAGGCCTGGACGTTTTAAAAGAGTGAAAAGAATGCAAGTGCCTCCTGGCATCAAGACCTTTTTCTTTAAATTGCACACCGATACTCTGCCAGTCAAAACCTGGATGGAGGAGAAGGGCCTGTTCGTTCCCTGGGGGGTTCACTGTTTTGTCTGTAAAAAGCCGGAGACAGTTGAACACGTATTCCTGGAGTGCTGGGACGGTGTCTTTTTGTGGGACGTCCTTCAACGCACCCTGAAAAAAGAGCTACCGCTAGACCCACACGGGATCAGGTACCTGTCGGTAGAAAACGAGGGCGGTGTTCCGTACGATCTGGTAATGTTATTATGTTTGCATGGAATCTGGAGATCTCGGATGGCCGTGCGCCATGCTGACAGAGATGTGCAGGAGGCACGGGAGTATTTTCGAGAAAGTATTATTTCATTTGTTGAAGTTTGTAAGGTCCAGCAATGTGTTCCTGAGTGGCTGCCACATATTGAACGGCTCTTGACGATGGAAACGTTTTAACCGCATGATGCTAGCCAAAGGCTGGCTGGCACTTTTATTCCTTACCTTGTATTAGAGTGTCGTGTCTGTACTTGTGCTTTTGTCCGGCAATAAAGAAAAAAAAAAGTGCGTGGCCGAGTGGTTACCGCACTTGACTCTCGTGCGGTGGCCCAGGGTTCGAGTCCCGGTAGTGCCGCGTCTTTTATTTATTCTTTCAATTTAGATTTCTGGCGATTTCGAGAACCGTGTTGCTTGTTCTAGGTTAGAACGTTCTACGCTCCGAATCTTCGAGGCCGATTGTTCCAGAAGTCCACGCGTGTACAAAAGGGGCCCCGCGTGGCGAGCCGGAGTCAGTCTCGCCTCAGCGTTCGACTCTGCTGCTACGCCGACTTCGACGCCCGCGACGCTCTGTTGTTATCTTCTGTTTCTCTTTTTATTTTTGGGCACAAGTTCGCCCCATTAAACGTTTCAGTTTCTTCAGTTATTCGTTGCTTCATCACTTGTCATTCGTGACATTTTGGTGGAGGTGCAGGGTACCGCATGTCCCTGCAGCGTACCCCTCCGAGGGCCCGCAGTGCAAGTCCGACGCCAAGCCCACGAAGAACCAACGAAGACCACTACCGAGATCCGGTTCAGTCGTCGCACCCAAGGCCTACACCCGGAATTCGGACTTCTGCCGCCCAGGACCAAGCAGCCAACGAGGCCGACGATGGACGACCAGCAATCGCAGACCCCGACCGCCGCCGCCGTCATCTACCTGCCCGTTGCCCAGCGAACCCCGACGACCTTCCATGGCGAGACCCACGAAGACGTGGAGGACTGGCTTCTGCACTACGAACGTGTAGCACGCCATAATGGATGGACCACTGAGCAGCGCCTCCAAAACCTCTACTTCTCCTTGGAGGGTACCGCGAGGCAGTGGTTCGAGAACCACGAGGCGTCGCTTACGTCGTGGGACACCTGTATCGCCGGCCTGAAGGAGACATTCACGAACCAGACACGACGACAGCGAGCGGAAGACCTCCTGCAAGTACGAACTCAAGGGCCCAACGAAACGGTCACCAGCTTCGTTGAAGACGTCCTCCGCCTGAGCAGCCGCGCCGACCCTCAGTCCACCGAGGAGAAGAAGCTGCGCGTCCTGATGAGAGGAGTGAGGAGTGACATCTTCGGTGGCCTTGTTCGCAACCCACCAACTACTGTCGATGAATTCGTTGCCGAGGCAACTAACATCGAGCGGGCCCTGTCAATCCGAGCCAGCCACTACAACCGACTCGCCGGCACGCCTGCTGCTTCGACGCTGACATCTTCCCGATTCGACGAGGGCGGCACCAGCGCTGACAATCTTCGTGCAATTGTCCGCGACATCGTCCGGGAAGAGCTCAGGAAGCTGCTGCCTGCTGCCAACCAGCCGGCTTCGCTGTCGATAGCCGAAGTGGTACGCGAAGAAGTTCAGCGGGCAATTCAACCGGAGGCTCCTGCCAGCGTAGCAGCACCCGAGGAGCCCACCCTGACCTACGCCGCAGTGGCCCGACGGCCACCGCCTCCTCCTCAAGCCTATGCCGCGCCGCCCCGACGTCAGTCTCCTGCGCCGCAGCACGACCGCCGCCACGACGTCCAGGTCCAGTACGCCTGCCAGGAGCCCCGCGCACCCCGGAAGACTGACGTGTGGCGAACGCCCGACCGACGCCCTCTGTGTTTCCACTGCGGGGAAGCAAACCACACTTACCGCCAATGCCCATACCGACGACTCGGGCTGCGCGGGTTCCACCCGAATGACCCACGCCCCCGTTATGGTGAACGCCCTCGGGAGATCGACGAGTACCTGCGACGACCTCAGTCACCCGAGCCTGCGTCCCGCCGAGAGTTCCGGTCGCCGTCGCCACGACGTCCAGCTTCGCCGATGCACCGACCCCGACGTGAAAGCCTGTCACCCCTCGCTCCTCGCCGGGGAAACTAGGCGCGGCAACCCCTGGAGGTGGAGTTGCCGAAGACGACCGACGCCAAGATCCTCCACGAACGTCGGAGGGCCCCCACTCGAACGCTACCAGAGACCGAAACGACGCCCCTGCAACGGTGTCCAACAACCTAAACGTTATCATCGACGGCCACGACGCGATCGGCACTCGTGGACACCGGAGCAGACTACTCGGTCTTGAGTGGGAGGCTCTCCCGCCGTCTTCGAAAAGTCACGACGCCATGGGATGGACCTCAAATACGAACCGCCGGAGGGCACCTCATCACACCAGTCGGGAGATGCACTGCTCGCGTCGAGATCCACGGTGAGACGTGCCCTGTCAAGTTCGTCGTTCTGCAAGACTGTTCGAGGGACGTTATCCTCGGAATGGACTTTCTCTGCGAGTATGGCGCCGTCATCGACCTCGGGGCAAACCAGTTGACGCTGCGAAAGCCTGTTTTGCCGCCGGTGGAGACCAACACGACGTCAACCGCGATTCGAGTTATCGCCGACCATGTGAACCTGCCGCCGCGGTCGAGTGTTTTCGTCACCGTCATAACCGACGCAGCCATGCACGGTGAAGCTCTTCTGGAAGGCAGCATCCAACTGCTCCTTGAAAAAGGAATTGGCGTCGCACGAGGCGTAACGGATCTCCAAGAAGGACGTACAACTGTTCTCGTGACAAACTTTCGAGAGGAGCCGCAACACCTAACGAAGGGTACCACCGTAGGCCACATCGAGGAGCTTCAGACGCCAGCCGTGGTCACCGAAATCTCTGAGAAAACCTCGTTGTCACAGCAGAAGAGCACGTCGCCGCTGCAGTTCGACATTGACCCCGAACTCCCAGGTCCTAAGCGCCGGCAACTGGTTGATCTCCTCGCCGAATACAGTGACTGTTTTGCCACATCGTCGAAAGTTCGCCAAACCCCAATGGCGAAACATCGCATTAGTTACCCATGACGACGCGCTCCCTGTCAACCAGTCGCCGTATCGAGTCTCCTTAAAGGAAAGGAAGGTAATTCAAGATCAAGTCCAGGAAATGCTCGACGTGTGACGTACGATGTGACGAAGCACGCTCGGAAAACGTGGAAGCAATACCGTACGGGCAAACGTACTGCGTTCAGTTTCGCCATTGGGGTTTGGCGAACTTTCGACGATGTGGCAAAACAGTCACTGTATTCGGCGAGGAGATCAACCAGTTGCCGGCGCTTAGGACCTGGGAGTTCGGGGTCAATGTCGAACTGCAGCGGCGACGTGCTCTTCTGCTGTGACAACGAGGTTTTCTCAGAGATTTCGGTGACCACGGCTGGCGTCTGAAGCTCCTCGATGTGGCCTACGGTGGTACCCTTCGTTAGGTGTTGCGGCTCCTCTCGAAAGTTTGTCACGAGAACAGTTGTACGTCCTTCTTGGAGATCCGTTACGCCTCGTGCGACGCCAATTCCTTTTTCAAGGAGCAGTTGGATGCTGCCTTCCAGAAGAGCTTCACCGTGCATGGCTGCGTCGGTTATGACGGTGACGAAAACACTCGACCGCGGCGGCAGGTTCACATGGTCGGCGATAACTCGAATCGCGGCTGACGTCGTGTTGGTCTCCACCGGCGGCAAAACAGGCTTTCGCAGCGTCAACTGGTTTGCCCCGAGGTCGATGACGGCGCCATACTCGCAGAGAAAGTCCATTCCGAGAGATAACGTCCCTCGAACAGTCTTGCAGAACGACGAACTTGACAGGGCACGTCTCACCGTGGATCTCGACGCGAGCAGTGCATCTCCCGACTGGTGTGATGAGGTGCCCTCCGGCGGTTCGTATTTGAGGTCCATCCCATGGCGTCGTGACTTTTCGAAGACGGCGGGAGAGCCTCCCACTCAAGACTGAGTAGTCTGCTCCGGTGTCCGACGAGTGCCGTCGCGTCGTGGCCGTCGATGATAACGTTTAGGTTGTTGGACACCGTTGCAGGAGCGTCGTTTCGGTCTCTGGTAGCGTTCGAGTGGGGGCCCTCCGACGTTCGTGGAGGATCTTGGCGTCGGTCGTCTTCGGCAACTCCACCTCCAGGGGTTGCCGCGCCTAGTTTCCCCGGCGAGGAGCGAGGGGTGACAGGCTTTCACGTCGGGGTCGGTGCATCGGCGAAGCTGGACGTCGTGGCGACGGCGACCGGAACTCTCGGCGGGACGCAGGCTCGGGTGACTGAGGTCGTCGCAGGTACTCGTCGATCTCCCGAGGGCGTTCACCATAACGGGGGCGTGGGTCATTCGGGTGGAACCCGCGCAGCCCGAGTCGTCGGTATGGGCATTGGCGGTAAGTGTGGTTTGCTTCCCCGCAGTGGAAACACAGAGGGCGTCGGTCGGGCGTTCGCCACACGTCAGTCTTCCGGGGTGCGCGGGGCTCCTGGCAGGCGTACTGGACCTGGACGTCGTGGCGGCGGTCGTGCTGTGGCGCAGGAGACTGACGTCGGGGCGGCGCGGCATAGGCTTGAGGAGGAGGCGGTGGCCGTCGGGCCACTGCGGCGTAGGTCAGGGTGGGCTCCTCGGGTGCTGCTACGCTGGCAGGAGCCTCCGGTTGAATTGCCCGCTGAACTTCTTCGCGTACCACTTCGGCTATCGACAGCGAAGCCGGCTGGTTGGCAGCAGGCAGCAGCTTCCTGAGCTCTTCCCGGACGATGTCGCGGACAATTGCACGAAGATTGTCAGCGCTGGTGCCGCCCTCGTCGAATCGGGAAGATGTCAGCGTCGAAGCAGCAGGCGTGCCGGCGAGTCGGTTGTAGTGGCTGGCTCGGATTGACAGGGCCCGCTCGATGTTAGTTGCCTCGGCAACGAATTCATCGACAGTAGTTGGTGGGTTGCGAACAAGGCCACCGAAGATGTCACTCCTCACTCCTCTCATCAGGACGCGCAGCTTCTTCTCCTCGGTGGACTGAGGGTCGGCGCGGCTGCTCAGGCGGAGGACGTCTTCAACGAAGCTGGTGACCGTTTCGTTGGGCCCTTGAGTTCGTACTTGCAGGAGGTCTTCCGCTCGCTGTCGTCGTGTCTGGTTCGTGAATGTCTCCTTCAGGCCGGCGATACAGGTGTCCCACGACGTAAGCGACGCCTCGTGGTTCTCGAACCACTGCCTCGCGGTACCCTCCAAGGAGAAGTAGAGGTTTTGGAGGCGCTGCTCAGTGGTCCATCCATTATGGCGTGCTACACGTTCGTAGTGCAGAAGCCAGTCCTCCACGTCTTCGTGGGTCTCGCCATGGAAGGTCGTCGGGGTTCGCTGGGCAACGGGCAGGTAGATGACGGCGGCGGCGGTCGGGGTCTGCGATTGCTGGTCGTCCATCGTCGGCCTCGTTGGCTGCTTGGTCCTGGGCGGCAGAAGTCCGAATTCCGGGTGTAGGCCTTGGGTGCGACGACTGAACCGGATCTCGGTAGTGCCTTCGTTGGTTCTTCGTGGGCTTGGCGTCGGACTTGCACTGCGGGCCCTCGGAGGGGTACGCTGCAGGGACATGCGGTACCCCGCACCTCCACCAAAATGTCACGAATGACAAGTGATGAAACAAAGAATAACTGAGGAAACTGAAACGTTTAATGGGGCGAACTTGTGCCCAAAAATAAAAAGGAAACAGAAGATAACAACAGAGCGTCGCGGGCGTCGAAGTCGGCGTAAGCAGCAGGAGTCGAACGCTGAGGCGAGACTGACTCCGGCTCGCCACGCGGGGCCCCTTATGTACACGCGTGGACTTCTGGAACAATCGGCCTCGAAGATTCGGAGCGTAGAACATTCTAACCTAGAACAAGCAACACGGTTCTCGAAATTGCCAGAAATCTAAATTGAAAGAATAAACAAAAGACGCGGCGCTACCGGGACTCGAACCCTGGGCTACCGCACGAGAGTCAAGTGCGGTAACCACTCGGCCACGCACTTTTTTTTTCTTTATTGCCGGACAAAAGCACAAGTACAGACACAACACTCTAATACAAGGTAAGGAATAAAAGTGCCAGCCAGCCTTTGGCTAGCATCATGCGGTTAAAACTTTTCCATCGTCAAGAGCCGTTCAATATGTGGCAGCCACTCAGGAACACATTGCTGGACCTTGCAAACTTCAACAAATGAAATAATACTTTCTCGAAAATACTCCCGTGCCTCCCGCACATCTCTGTCAGCATGGCGCACGGCCATCCGAGATCTCCAGATTCCATGCAAACATAATAACATTACAAGATCGTACGGAACACCGCCCTCGTTTTCTACCGACAGGTACCTGATCCCGTGTGGGTCTAGCGGTAGCTCTTTTTTCAGGGTGCGTTGAAGGACGTCCCACAAAAAGACACCGTCCCAGCACTCCAGGAATACGTGTTCAGCTGTCTCCGGCTTTTTGCAGACAAAACAGTGGACCCCCAAGGGAACGAACAGGCCCTTCTCCTCCATCCAGGTTTTGACTGGCAGAGTATCGGTGTGCAATTTAAAGAAAAAGGTCTTGATGCCAGGAGGCACTTGCATTCTTTTCACTCTTTTAAAACGTCCAGGCCTGTGCCTGAGGAGAACAAAACTCTGTACATAGGAGCAGGGAAGACCACATCACAAACATCTTTATACAACCTTTTGCGTGTCACTTCACTCAAATAGTCCAAAGAAAACGTGCTGCTAAAAATCGGCATGACGCCACTAGCTCTTTGAAATACCCATGAATGCCCCTGGCTCACTTGAAGAAGACACTATAAACTCTGGCAGGACCCGACCTAGCCTTACTTGGCATACAGTTCGCATGAACGGATCCCGTGTGTCACGAAAAAATATAAAACGATTTACTACCTGACGCAAAAACAGGTGCGACAAGCCCAGTCCACCCTCGCGGACACGGCGAAAAAGATTAAGTCTGTTCATTTTCTCCCAGAGAGGAGCCCCAAATAAATACTGCGAAAACGTGATGCAATTTTTGTACATTCACTCGCGAACAATGCAACACTTGCAGCACATACCACAGCTTGCTCACAAGAAATAAATTACACACTGTGGCACGCGCAAAAATAGAAAAACCCACTCCCCCTCCACTTTTCCGCTTTGTCACGGAGCTCCAATACCTGTCTGCTCCAGTAAGGCTACTCGGCCACGCACGCGCTCACTCGCCGTGCGCGTGGCAATATTATTAATGAAATTAAGCAAAACCTTAAGATAACTGAAGGCTCAATAGCTGTTCTTAACGCAAGACTTGGCACGGTGGAAGAAAAACTCGAGGCGATAAGTGTACTGGAAACAAAAACACTTGCATGCGAAACCACAGTGTAAACACTTTAAATAAACATGCATACATTTACAACAAAGAAGCTCGACGATAGGGAAAACAGAAACCGCCAAAGCAACGTCATTATACGTGGAATCAGTGAAACTGACTGGGGAAACGAAAGTTACTTACCTAAGATTGTTCAAAACGATTTGTTTAAAAACAAGCTTGGAATTCCTATTTGTGGAATTGAGCGCCTGCACAGGTTCGAAAAAAACTGGAGGGTAAGAATAGGCCCGCAATACTAAAACTTGTTGACTTCAGGTAAAAAAATGCCTATGCTCAAAAATTCCCATAAATTGAAGTAGACAGGCTTTAAAAGAAGCAAAGACTTTTCGAAGCGCGTTCAAAACACCCACCAATGTTTTTGGGAAAATGCTGAAGCTGAAAGATAAAGAGCCGAACGAATCAAATTTAGGTTTGACAAGATGATATCTAACAACGTTTTGTATGCATCGGACGAAGTTCGGGGGAGAGATACAACATTTCGGGATGGTCATCATCTTCAAAGCTATAACATTTAAAGAATGAAAATTCGAGTCTACACCTGACTAATATAAACGCAAGAAGCATTGCTAATAAAACTGAGAATTAGAACATTATCCTCTTTATTAGAAAAACAGACCTGGTTGTCATTATTGAACCTCGGCTTCATCCCTTGATAGATGACTGTGAAATAATTCCACCAAACTACAACGTACAAAGAAATGATAGCGCGAGCAGGGGGGGGGGCGTTTTCATCTTGATGAGATCTGACATTCAATATGTTCGGTTTGGCGAAATTAAAAGAAATGAATCAGTTTGGGGCACTATTTAGATTACAGATACGCGCATAATAGTTGGAGGAATTTTCGGCCTCCAAAAGCGGACGTGACTTTCTT
>JAZHYW010058059.1:0-27814 GCA_037355805.1 Ixodes ricinus
ATAAACGTACTTCGTTCAATTACGTATTCTTGCACGAAAAATGGGCCACGTTTGTGAAGCTTTAAAAAAAAAGTTTATATATGTTGGGCGAATTCTTTATTAGGAGGACGTAACTCGAAACCATTTTGCGTCAAGTTTTTCATTCTCACTTTTTTTATTAAAGGGGCTGTACAACGATTTTAACGTTGAAAGAATTGATATCTTCTACTTTTGACATTGTTCACCTTGTCACAAAGGACAGAAAACACACCTCCTTCCTTCGGAAATGTTGCGAATCCGCCGCGTAATCGCGAGGCAAAAATTAGAATATTCCCCGACCTGCAGCCGCGAGCGGCGGCCATGAGAAACACGCGGCGTGACGTCAATGGGGGTCTTGTAGAAAGATAGCAAGTTGTGCGAATACCTGCTCGATAAAAGGTAACTTTTCTATAAATCTTGTCGTTCCAACATAAACATAAATGCGTCAAAACCTGGTATCATCGACAAAACTTTTATTATACGGAGTTTTAGTGGCGCCATCTATCCTAGGTCCACAAAACCGTCAGCTCTATCTGCTACCGCGAACAGCCGCCAGAAGCCGGAGGGGGAGGAGGGACAGGGCCGGACGGGTATGGCCAGACCCGGATGAGACTTTCCTCCTTTCACCATATTGTTCGCGCTGCGCCCGCCAGCACGTGGTCACGCGGTCGCGAGCGGATGAGTTCTCGCTGCTCACTGATGGCTCTAGAGAGAGAGCTTCACCGGAACCCCGCGTGACTCCCATTGACGTCACAGCGCACGTGACTCGGAAGATGGTGAAGGAGTTGAGAGGTGCCGAAAACCTCAATCTTTGTCCATTTTTAAAATAAAAACTAGGACATGCAGGCGAAAGCAGCTTTTTGCTCTTTACTTCAGAAAGGTCGAGACACTAACTCCCAAATTATTTGAGCGAAGCACTGGAAACTGTTGCTACAGCTCCTTTAAGGGCGATTTTTTGGAATTTGGGCGAGCGTCACGGAGTCGCGTATTCGGGGCTTCGTCAGCGCAAAAAGCGCGAAACACTCATAAAGAAGCGATTTTTTGGGTTTATTTGACTTTTTCGAAAAACGTTCGAAACCTGGCCTCCGACGATGGTTTACCTGTTTGGATGAGAATACCGTTTGTTACGTTTCAATTTTATGGCATAAATCAAAGGGAGAGCTAGAACGAAATACCTATTCAACAAGTACAGCATAGTTATAATCAAATAAAGTTATTTTCACAAAAGAAAAAACGAAAAAAAAACCGCTTTTGAATACGAGAGGAAACTGCTTAAAAGCTCCGTAGATTTCAAACGCCATTTTTTCTTCCAAAAAAGGTCGTTTTTAATTTTCTTCTTCGACTTTGTCAGACGACGAAGAGCCTTCGGAATGGGTCTGTACTAGAACGTCCAATAAAGAGCAGACCTAACATATGGTTTGCTGGCAGCGAATAACTGAGGCGGAACCTGTATAGTCTCCGCTTCCACTCGAGTGGAATAAACGGCACTCGAGGAATCTCTCCGCATCTGGTGTCCAGACATGACGCCCGAACAAAGGACGCAAGGAAGAGGGCGGCTCAGCTTCCGGTCGCGTCGTCTGCTCGCCGTCTGCCACTTGACTCAATCAACCGGCGACGACGTCACGATGACGTCAACGCCGCCAAAGGCTGAAACCGTCGAGGCGCACTCTCTCTTCGTTTACGAGCCTCCCAAAAGCACCGCCGGCGCGTGCGAATAAAAAGATAATGAGGAAAAACAGAGTCACAGTGCTCTGCTGCAATATCCGTCTTCGAGGAAAGGAGGGCGTTATGTACGTCGTATCTGGCGGCTCAGATAGGGCGTTCTTGGACGGCAGCCGAGTGTTTTGCACGCACGTTGACGGATGCAAAGAGAAGAAACGGCACAGAGCGCTATGGCGCAGACGTGAGGCGTCGCTGCGTTCGCGCAGCGCGGACCAGGAGTTGGCCAGAGCCGCGGCTCGCGAGCCGCATGCGGCTCTTTACTGAGTCCAGAGATTGCGGCTCGCGGATCCCTCGTAAAGGGACCCTCTCTCCCGCCCCCCCCTCTCTCTCTCCCCCTCCGCCCCTTTCCGCGTTTCCCCGGGAGAAAGGAGGAAATGGTTGCAGAATAAAGAGCGGCTTGCGGTTTGGCGGCCTTGTGCCCCCATACGTATACAGTCGAACCGCGCCTCTCGTATGTTTGCACATATCTTGTTTCTTTCATTGTTCGAGGAGAGTTTTGCCGGAACACTAGGGCTAAAGACATCGAGGACAGGGACTGTCAAACCATGCATGCACTTTGGCCCGAGTCGAGGAAATGTTCCGTCTCGCGGCGCTTTCTCCTCGTCAGTGATGCCTGTCCCCACTGATAACGGATGTTTATCTCCTGCGGCATTTCTTGTTGAAGTGTCACCAAAGCCGGTTTTGACCTCATTCATAGCTTCGCACTAGATCACATTTGTCGTATGTTCCAGTTCCCAAAGAGACCGGCGCGCATTTCCTCTTCTATTGTTATTTTTACCGGACTTACAGTTGCTGACCCGCACGCTGCTATTTTCATGGCTCGGGGGGGAGGGGGGATAACTACAGGCGAACTGCGATGAGTTAGTGAAGGCGCGCCTGGAACACTTTGCATTGAAGGGCAAAAAGGTTTGCTGTATGCCAAGGTCGTGCGTGGATTGGAAAAGGGGGACATGTGCGCACACGCGAAACAGAAAAAGTGCTAAATGACTGTTAGCATTCCCTGCTGGGAGGAGCTGGAGTACCGTCATCATTTCTTCAGCGGCCTCTACGGTATTCTACCTGCTCTGTCGAGGCAAAAAGTTCTTGTTGTCTCCGTCTAGCCACCCTTGGCTAAGTTGTGACGGAGGTTCTGCGTCCGTCATCGCATTGACGTTCAACAAGAAACGCAGAATGCGAAGATGAACATCAAGGACATTCCTTCCTCGAGTGGGAGAGAAGAGATTTCGGAGAGAGGTTTCGGAGAAAGGTTCCTTTCTGATGGGAGAATCAAATGTTCGACGGCACTGTGCAGTGAGACCAATCACAAAACATTTTCTCAGGACTATCTACCTTCATCTGAGTTGAGAAAAGCAAACTGGCCCAGCTCAAATCGTGACTTCAGAATCAACAGTCCTTGATGAAGGCGCTTCGGTAAAGAATCTGACGTAGCAGCCGAAGACAAGCTTTACTGCCCAATCGCCCTGGTACATTGCCCTTTACCAAGCTTGGAAAGCTTACTCGGAAAAGGAGATTTGTGAAGACTTCAACATGTCTGTACGTCCTGGCATTGTTGGGTCCAAACAAGAAGTATCTTCAGAGGTTGGTCAACCAAGTCCCACATTTGCCATGCAACATTCTGTCGAAGGAGGCGGCTTCCACAGTTAAGCGCCGACGTTGTCGACAAGCTTCAGGAGGGCTCAAGCGGCTGCAAAACATTCAGCTTAGCCCTTTATGAATCTACTGGACATACAGGACAAGCCACGAAAAGCTTGCAATCTTCGTTCGTTATGTTTCATCCGACGAAAGTGTGAGAGAAGAGCTTCTGGACATGGTTGTTCTCGAGGAAACCACTTGAGGTGCTGAGATTGAGTATGCATCTTGACTACGTTGGAGAGGCTCGACGTTCCTCTGGAGAAACTTGTCGCTATTGCCACTGATGGTGTGCCTGCTATGGTTTATTTTCCTTTAGTTGACCGTGCTCAAGGCCCCTCAGGGGAGGGTATTACAGAAGGTTTTAACACTCGCGTTTGTAAAATTAGCAAAGAAAACAGGAACAATAGGATTAAAATGACGCAATAAAGTGTCCTAGGTTAAGCTGAAATCGTTCAAAAACAAAACATTGTAAAGACACTTTTGACTATGTAGAGGCGAAAGCGGTGAGCCATGACTTCGCTCAATTTCTCTTTGAAATAAAGAGGAAGATAGATATGGAAACGACGCTGTTGGGAAGGTCATTCCATTCCTTCGCTGCGCGTGGAGGAAAAATTGAAGCAGACGAGGTCACTGTTCTAGTTTTTGGTGCGCATAACGGTGAGTGGATGACACGATTCGTCCGGAGTGTTCGTGCGGATGGCATGATGTACGGTGAATTTGGCTGGAAATCGTAATAGAATTTGTGAAAGAGTGTCAGTGTAAAATATTTTTGGCGAAGTGATAGGTTACCTAGTTGGTAAGAATGCGGCTTGGTAGGTCTGCGGAGTGACCCCAGCATTCTAGATTTTCTCCCAATTCATTTCATTATCCATCGTGAGCACCTGGTGGCGAAGCACTTCAGCTACGAAAACGTTATAAGTTCCGTCCTTCGATTCGTCAACTACATACGATCAAAAAAAAAAAAAAAAAAACGACCGGCAATTCCGTAACTTCCTCGAAGAAATAGAACTTCATAAAACAACGCCCAACGACGTATCTTTTTTTTTTTTTTTCGTTACGTTTTAGGGTTTGTGGATCTCCTAAAGCCATTTCAAGCCTTTCTGGAGGCGAAAGAAAAGCCATGTCCTGAACTTCATGACGCAGGCTCGTGTGTCGATCTGGATTACCTCACTGATATAGTTCAGCGCCTTAAAACTCTAAGCATGTCGCTGCAAGGGAAAGAAAATATGGTATCGGAATTCGCCCAAACATTCTACAGCTTCCAAAACAAGCGAAGACTTTTCAATACTACCTGAAAACAAAGCGCCCGACCCACTTTCCGCGGCTGAAGAGCATGCTGGATGCTGAACCCGAGTTTGAACTGACCGATGCTAAGTTCCAGGGAATATTTCGCAAAGCTTGAGGAACTCGAGAGGGACTTTCAGTCCTAGGTTCAAAGAGATGCACCAACTCAAGCCGTGTTTCGCGCTTCTGATTCCTCCTTTCATGGTTGCTGTGTTGAGTGTCGACTGTCAAACTGTGGAAAGCTTGGCAGGAGATGTAGGAGCCTTCGAACTAGAACTGCTTGATCCACAAGAAGACGAAGGGCTGAAGACGTTCCAGCGGTTCCAGGGAAGTTGCAGTATTCTGGCGGAAGGTGCCAGAAACAAGGAATCCCACGTCAAGCTCGAGGGCCAGAAACTCCTCTCCATATTTGGATCAACATACTGCTGCGAGGCTCTGTTCTCAACAATGGAGGCGGTGAAGTCAAAGCAGCGCGCGACCCTCACAGACGACCACCTGACTGAGCTGCTCTGGAGCGCAACGACGTCGTTCGAGTCGAACTTCAGGAGGCTCGTTTCACGAATGGGGAAGCCCAACACAGACACACAGTGAGGAACCGCTGCATGAGTGTAAATCACTGTGCCCGCAGTCGAGATGCATGAAATAAACAAACCTGCCACGCCCCCATTTTACAGCGGCTCTTCACTAAACTGGTTCTTTTTTTATGGCTCTTTGCATATGTCTGGCTGGCCACCCCTGCTATAGACCTTTCCAGCGGCAGTCTCGAACGAAGCGATTTACAGCGAGCGTCCCTGGTTTTGAGAGTGTACGTCAGTGTTGCCCGACTGCGCTGGGCTGTGGGTTTTGTTTACCAAGTCCTGTTTCTGCGCACGCATGTGCAGTGGGGCCCGTGCACACCCGTGTGCGCAAACGAGGGCTTTGTTTTGTTGAACACGGCGCTTCGACGCTACTGTATGCGATCGTTGTTGCGTGCGATAAGGTGATATCAAGACAGGACCCTGCGAGCTGATCATGCATCGCATGTTGGAAAAAGCAGCGGTGGAAGGAGGGGCCGTTTCGCTTCGTCGAAACGAGTTTCGTGGACACGCGTTTCACGAACGTGCACGTTTCGTCGACGCTGGGTGTTTCGTCGACACATGCTCCTGCAACGTCTTGTCGGCAACGGTTTTTGTTTGTTTGTTTGTTTGTTTTGTAAGCCGTTAAAAGCTAGCGCTTGATTCACTCTCACTTCCTGCGTAAAACAGACGAGACGGAAAAAAGAAGAAAGATATTGTAGCGAAAACTGCAGGGGTTGTGGTCGACGAAACGTCGCAAGGTTGCCGATGAAACGAACGCGGGAAGCCTTTCGGTGAAACAAACTGTCGACAAAACGTCGTTCGACGAACTGACTGCCACCGCTTTAGGCGGGTCCCACCAGCAGCTTAGGGTTGTCGCGCTGCGCAAGCGCAGACGTTTTCTTGGCACGCGCAGTCCGGCGCTGATTGGGGGACCCAAAGCATCGGGGCTATTCTGAAACTCTCCATTACGGTGGTCTAGAACGGGAGGTGAGACGACGGAGAGAGAGAGAACAGTGCAGCACATGTCATTAAAGGGGCCATGCAACAATTTTTGTACTTTGCGCAAATACCACTTAAAACGGATCCCTGACGTTAATGACCTATGAAACACGCGTTTGTTTTTCACCCCACGCAATAGAAGTCCCAGAAAAAAATAAAGAAAAACGAGCGGCGTTCACTCCCTCAACTCGCAGCCAGAACAAGCGGCCACGTGATCTGAAGCCGATTATATGCCGCCAATGTTGATCATAGCCACGCGCTGGGGTCGGCAAAGCACAGGACACGCGCTGAGTTCCCGACATTGTTATGGCTCGGCTATTGTCGTCGTTGCAGCGATTGGACACGGGCCACTACCCGAATGCTTCTCGAGGTAGGAATTATCACGAGCCCAAATCGAGTGCCCACGCAATGCTCGGGTCCAATCTATGAACCGCATTCAAATATCGTCATCGGGGTGTTTTGCGATCCCCACGTTACGTCATCAAATTTTGCAAAGGAGAGATTGAATGAAAATGATCGCTTTTGTCCTTGAAATTACACCGCATCAAACGAGTTTCTTGGCCAGTGGCGTTGCGTGTGAGTAACCTTGAGTCCCACCAGAGCCACTAAGCTCGTGTAAAGTGAAAAACATTCCAATTGAATATCGTTGCACCGCTCCTTTAATTCTGTATGCCGGAAGCAGCGCCACCTGGAACTCCAGAGCTAGGAGGGGAGAATACGCTAACAAAAAATGGGTACATAGAGCATTTTATCGTAATCTGTACAGAGTTACCGTTCAGCCGTAAACGAGAACACAATCCGCATACAAATTGATAAAAAAAACTTTAAAAAAAAAACTGCTCGGATACATTGTAGAGAAAAACACGACAGACGGGGCGACAGAATTCCCTGCGGATGCGCCCCAAGCATGTTCGAAGCTTCTCTGCACGCTTAAAACATGTGTGCAGGGAGTGCCCGAGGCGCAATATTGACGGCGCGAGATTTATTTTATCTAAATTCTGGGCGCAGAGAGTCCACGACGTCACGGAATGGTCATACTCTCTTTCCACCTCAGCGAGATGGTCGTACACTCTCTCCACCTCAACCTGATGGCCAAGCCGATCCACCTCTCCCCCACACGCCCAAAATGCCGAGAGATTAAACAAGTGGAAAAAAAGGTGACCACCAAATAAATCGCGGCTCGCGCCGTCAAAATTGCTCTATTTTCTTTTTTTGACACGCGTGTCCTACCTAGATTGCTTATAAAAAAACACTTTTCTTTTTGTTTTTCAGTGGCCCTTTAATAAGCTCTTTGGATTGTTAAGGAGCGGCGAGCGGTGACGGGATTTTGTGTGGTTGGAGATGGCAGGGTGTGAAACCTCGTGGAATTTTATAAGGAAAAAAAATGGTTTATTGAAAAGACGAAGAGGTTTGACCGAGCTCAATAAATGGTGGCTCGCTAGTTCATGCCCACCCCTGCCCGTTTCGATCTGGATGAGCATCGTACCGGCGTGCGGTCGCGTGTATCACTCAATCACGCAGACTTGTGCCTATCTCAAGTACTCTACTCAAGATACTGTGTTTCAAGCAAATACCTTTTGGAGTATCTTGGTATCTTAAAAGTGCTTTTGATCGAGAGTATTCGATACTGTATTTTAATTACGTTTTTGAGTATCTTGTACTCATTATCTCCAATACATTTTCCGAGTTTTTCGGTATGAAGTGGCGCGGGCGTGGAACGAGCAAACTTGAACATTCTTTCGAGCAACCAAATCATGTTGCTAGCTCCGATAAGCTACGGTGATTTAGATTGAGCTCGTGAAAACATCGCTTTTCTGCCGATTGCGGCTCTTATTCATCCCAAAGTTCGTACAATGATGGTTTTCCCCGCGTTCCAAAAGACGCGTTTTGCTTCCTAGAGTTTCCTCCCAAAAGATCCTCAAACAAAGTATATATATATTTTTCTTTTTCTACGGAAGTAATTAAGGATTGCCACACAGAGGAGCAACGCAAAAACGGGAAACGAGCCACGACAACAATGCAGACTTCAGTGTCAAGAAAATAACAAATAGAATAAAATGAAAAATAAAAACAAAACGTACACTTTTTTTTTTGCTCGTTGTATATTTGACAGCGCTACTGCAAAACGTCGAGGTTTTTTCTTTTTTTTCTTTGTGTCGTCAGTCCGGCATTTACTAGCTCTCGCGAACACTGTCTGTAAGCGAACATTGATAAGCGAGAACAGGACCACTAGGAAACGAACTACGAGCAAGATGACCCCTCAAAATGCCAACAAAGCGTCCCCCAACGTTGAGTGCCTTTCTGAACGCAACCCTACTTTCAGAAGGTGCTACCAGTGACGTGGCTGTTGTGCGGGCTATCTTTGTAATCCGTTCACTCATACCCGTATCCCAAGTTCGTTTATAGTGAACTCCCCATGCAGGGAATATCGATTGTAGTTATACGATGCTTCTAAGATGCATCTAAGCTGCGCCGCAGGACGTGATATTCAGCAATGCCAGTGCATAAAACAGTCCTCCGATGTTGCTGTTCTTGTTTTTTTCGTTTGTGTTGTTGCTTGCTAATAAACCATTCGGTAAACGAGATCAGCCCAACAGTATAATTGTGTTTGTCACTGGCGTCGACACGAAATACGCAATGCAGAAGTATCTTCAAAAGTAATTGAATTACATTTCTAAGTATTTGTGCTCCACTCAAGATACTTTACAGTGAAAGTAACTTGAGTAGTATGTTAAATAGTATATAAACCAGGTATTCAGTAACTCAACTCGAATACTTTTATCGCAGTATTTTGTCCAACACTGGATCACTACTCCGCGGTGCACGTTAAAGACCCCAGGCTGTGCTGCGCTGGCTAAATTCCTATCTACAGCCGAGGGACGCAGACGCCCATTTTAGGCCGACTAAGCTCCCCGGCTGTATAAACATACACGCAACACAATTACGCAAGGGGGGGGGGGGGGGGGGCACTGATAAAGGAAGTACTCACGAAAATTAACGTGTGTATAAAATAAAAGTCACACATAAAATCAGTCATAATAATTAGACGGAACACGTGTTTCCCCCCCCCCCCCAAAAAAAAAACAGAAATTTTTGTTTTGTTTTGTTTTGTTTGGTCTATTTATAAAGTGATCCTGTTTAGTCTTGTTTCCTTTACATAGTTAGTCGGTTGCGTTGGTAGCCACCTCAACTCAGATATTCACGGAAGAATGCTACACCACCATGGAAATAACAGCATTAGCGATTGTGCCACGGGAGTCGAAGCGTCAAAAAGGGTCCAACATCAACCCGTGATTAGCAACGGCTAGGAGACGGCCGGTGCGCCATTGATCACGGATTGATGTTCGCACCGTTTTGAACGCTTCGAGCCCCACCGTCGTAATCCCTTCTCTCGCTAATGCAGCCATTAGAAATGCAACTCGTCGCACCAACCCCAGTTAAAGCGGGTGCGAGTACGGCGAACACCCTTTAAAAGGGGCGTTCGCCTCCATTACCCGTAATCAGGATGAATTATTTTAATCAAGTAAATTAGATGTTTGATGTAAACCTGATTTATTTGATATGACCGCAATAATTTGATTTAAATTACTGTAGCTGGAAAAAGAAGTGTTTATCACTAGATGT
This sequence comes from Ixodes ricinus, assembly GCA_037355805.1. Taxonomy (NCBI): domain Eukaryota; kingdom Metazoa; phylum Arthropoda; class Arachnida; order Ixodida; family Ixodidae; genus Ixodes; species Ixodes ricinus. Next base: position 9,837 of record JAZHYW010058059.1, read on the forward strand.
TTTTAAACGTGACAGATGAATTACTGTATATTAAAAAAGCAAGTAGTATGATTAACGCTGTGGCTAGCGTTACGTCCGGACGGAGCACTGGAAACGCATATACCTAACCCCCCCCCCCCGCCCCCTGCCCTCCTCTCTCTCCCCGTGAACCTAGGGAAGGCGGAGATTTGGACGTAACTTGGGTTACGTCGGAGCGTAACGCTAGACACCTTCAGTACAAATTTAATCGCTCTTCGTTGACGTAAGCCCCGCTATACAAGAACAAAAGCAGCTTATTTTTTTTTTTTTTTTTTAGTTTGCGAAAAAAGCTTCATTTGCGTTTTTTCCCCTATTTTGGTTTGCTTGCAATGGGCTACTTAATTGACGAACGCGTAGCCTAAGGAAAGAAAGCTCAACCCTGATTTGCTCACAAGTGCGCACGACTCGTGCGTACATCTCCCATAAATATTTATGCGCTCGATTATTTCTCGATTTAAATACAAAACAAATGAATATAGAAAAGATTAAATGATAGTCAAACGATAAACAATACCTGGAATTTAACGTTCGCAGATACTTAAACCCAAAAGCAACGCTGAAAGATACCATTTAAAATTCATGGAGAGACGTACGAGACAAAAATGTAAGTCAAAAGACACAATGTACAATGCATCGAGATTGGAGACCACAAACAGCATGAAAGGTACAAATTGACGTTCATAGAGATGTACAAGGTGTCCCCCAAAAATATTTAAAACTTCTTTTTCACTGCAAAAAAAAAAAAAAAAACTACGCACCGCCGAGCGCCCTTTTTTTCTCTCGCTCAAATGTAGCGCTTAGCTGTCCAAACCACATGCCAAAGTTTTAGGGATCTAAGCGTTATGTTATTTAAAAGTTTTAAGCGATTTTCTAAAACTTTCAATGGGAAAATCGAGGCCCGTTTTTGTTGGTTTTCGGTAAATGGCGCCATTCAGCTCCATGTATTGGGAGAGTTCCACTGGCCGCTGTTTTCCCCACCGAACATTTCAGAAAATCCCACTTTACAACTTTTGAATAAGATAATCGGGTTTCTCCGAAAAGTTTGGCATCAGCTACGTTCGACAACCGGCACTCACCTTTGGGCGTAGAACGAAGGTTGGGAGATATACTGTTCAGCTTGGGTCCAGACACAGCCGATGCTACAAGCACGAGCGTGTGGCCTGAACCAGTGCCTGTACTGCACGAGCGCGCGTGCTGGCAAGCTGAGCCAGAGCTCGCGCTGTAGCATCGGCTGCGTCTGACCCAAGCTGAAGCGAGTATAGTAGTTCATTTTGTGTGTTAAAAAAAAAAGGTATATATATATATATATATCCACATGTGCGTGCGTGCGTGCGTGCGTGCGTGCGTGCGTTCGCGCGCTTGTGTTGGGAAAGGGGGGGCATTTTGTACATTGACTTTTTTAGTTTTTTAACCCTGTTCAAGTGATTGAGGTAATGGAAATTTTACGGAAAGTTCATGAAACTTCAGATATCCGGCAACCATGATTTTTTTAATATTTTTTAGCACCGAGGTGGTTAAAGTGTACTGACTTCTGAGGCGTATCTTATTTGGCGGCTCTGGTTTCTGGCTGACGCTCGGTGGAACAAACGCGGTTCACAGTTGCCGGCAAAAAGAAAAAAGCAAGAAGCCAAAGTAATATTTAAAAAAGGTCCATTTCTCCCAAAAGGCAGGAGAAAGGCGCGCAGCAAGTATGTGCCCGCGAGACGCATTCCAACGCGTGCACGCTGGTACAGCGCCGAGCATATATAGGGCCCCTTCCCACGTCCACTCTGATTGACGGCAGCTGCGGCGAGGAAGACCTACTGCCACCACGACAGCACGAACTAGCACGACACCGCCATCTCCCTTCCGAGACTCGAAAGCAGTGCGAGACAAGACGCCCCTTTTCAGTGGACCAGACTCACCTATCGCGTCACGAAAGGGTGACGTCACGACTGTGATCGGGTGACGACCCACGTGACTCCCTCGGCGGCGCGCCCCGAGCACGCGACATATGCGGAGTATAGTGCAAGCTCGTCTGCTTTTTCTTGCACAGGGGCGCGATGATGTCAGTACGCGAAGCTCCTAATGGACTGACAAAAAAAAAAAATAGTGGGTAGAATCTTGAGGCATTTAGAGTTGAGGCTCATCCATTTCTTACTAATCAATCAAAGCCAATCAGAGCTCGGCATCGTCCTGACGTCACCGGAACTCCTGCGCAAAAAGCAGACGACTTCCTCTCCGCAGACGATAGTGCGTTTTCAACCGTAATAGAAAAAAGTCCGACTCTCGCGGAGCACTACACTTCCCCCTTTACGTTCATAATTGAGATATATGTTGCTGAATTTTAGATAAGATGTATGTTATCTTATCAAGACGTACACGTTCCAAACGCCAAAAGCATCGCTTTTTCCTCCGAACAACCAAATCTCGTGAGAACTACTTCGCGCCGCGTATGAACAATGCGCAAAGCTTGCTTTCTCTTGAGGTAAAAAACAGGTAAAAACAGGTAAAACCAATCGCGCACGATCAATCAGTGTTCGCGGTAACGCGTTACGGTTAACGACGTCACGGCTGCCGCGTTATATTTTTCGATAACGTAGTAACGTACTCCTGATATTTTCGAAACAACGGGTAACGTACTTACGTTACTTACTTCAGGTATCAATTCATAGTTACATTATCGCGTAACGTTTTGTTCCCAAGATTTAAATAATAATTTTGAAAAAATCAGTGTTTTTAGGCGCCAAGTTATGCAGAATGCTCGCCTTTTTTCTTCCCGTTTTTCCTCGGTGACTACTCGGTGTAGCCGTAACAAAGATAGGGTTATATTAATTATGTTAAGCTTCAGTATGGACAATATTATCTGTTAAAATATGGCGCCGAATGATGCAAGTAACATCGAAGCAATAAAACGTTTCAATTTATAAATAACAGAGTCAACCGAAAAGTAACAAGCGTTAGATTTTATCGGTAACGGTAATGCGTTCCTTTTATTTGCAAATAACGAGTAACGCATTTCGTTACCTTTTTTTTTCTGTAACGCCTCCAACGGTGCAGTAAATACAGCGTGACGTCCCCGGTCTGTAGCGAACACGCGTGCATCGCGCTGACCTCGCTGTCGCGCATTCGCCCGACGCCGAGGGAGAGGGCTGCCGACCGCGCACCGAGATACCGGATCCGCCGAGGCAGTAGAGACGGCCGTCTCCGCCCTATCGGATGCTGTCCACGACCACAGATGGCGACAGCTCCCAATTCAAAGGGGAGGAACCCCCGAAGCCGCGTGCGTCTGGCCGTTCCAACTACGCAGCGGCGTAACTAGGGGGGGGGGGTTTGGCAGGGGGTGCAAGTGCCCCGACGCCACTTGGGAGGGGGCGCCAAGCCGAGTTCACCCAACATGTGCCCTATGGAAAAAAACGGCAGCGGGGCTACGCGAGGGGCGCGAAATTTCATGGTCATGGGCTGTCGAGGGGCGCGAAATTTCATTTGCCATGGGCTATGAGGGGCGCGAAATTTCATTTGCCATGGGCGCCGTCACATCTAGTTACGCTACACCGCAATTACGCGAAGCCTGCCGGCACCAAGGCCATTGGATTTTCGCGGAGATGCATTATTCGTTAATGAGGTATTCGGTATGCCTCCAATCAGAGCTCCGCGCGCGGATAGACGCGCAGACAAGCTGCCTGTGTCTCTATCCACATGTCTCCGTGAGAGGGAGGGCAGAGAGACAAACGCAGCTAGCCTTTGCTTCTAGCCACTGCCCTTCCAATCAGAGCTCTGCGTTCTGACTTCACCGCGCGTCTGCTCATAACCACGGTCTCCCTCATTTTATCTTCGTTTAGACGCTTTACACACGCGACAGATTACAGCCGCCATCGTTGACCTTCTCTATACCGGAGATGCCGAGACACTGAGCGGGCGTGCACGAGCCTTCGACAAAGGCATGTGCTGGGGAGAAGGATACAGTAGAATCTACGATGGCAATAACCTGTCCCGCTGCGGATAAAGTTTGAAGAGAACGAAAGAAGTGGAAACAAAAAAGGTGAAGGTCGGTTACGACGGTGCCCGCGCACAGCTGCTGCAAAATTAAGGGGCGTCTCCCACGGCGACAGTGCGCCGCGTTCCTCAGCTCTCCTCGTAAACATGGCATTCGCGCAGCGACAGTAAAAACATCGGCGCTGATTTTTGCTGAACGAGCAGCGGTGCTCGCTTGTTCAGCATTTCCGACGCTCAACGAACATGCCACAAAAATTATCATCGTGCAAAGACGTGCTTTTTTTTCTTTTCATATAAATACTTATTGTTGCAAATTACGAAGCATATTGTTCGAAAACGCGCCGTTGTAACTCCGTTACCAAAAATTGTAACGAGATGGCGTTACTGGAGAGTTCGTCGAAAGGTAACGCGTTACAGAGATTCGTTACCGTCCTGGCAAAGTAACGAAATACCGCTACTGTTGCTTCCTACAGGTAACGAACGTTACTTTTGGTGTACATTGGATTTCAGTTTTACTATTTGCCAGCGACAGGAAGCCGAGACAAACTCTGACGAGAACTGTTAGACTGATTTCCTATTATTCTTGTATCCCTCGTTTATTACATTTGTAAGAATACAACAAGATCGCGACGGCACGTTTGCCTTCTAAAGAAACCGAAAACGGCGACTCGTTATAATCTCTAAAAAGTAACCAGTAACATAATTTGATAGACAATACCCTGAAATAGAAAATAAATTACTTTACTATACTCTAGCTGTTTCATACTTAGCGTGCAAGGCTCTCAAAGCTACTGGCGCGAGCTTGGGGCTTGATCTCGTTGATCATTTGCACGCGCTCTCGCGCAAACAAAACCATAGATAAATCCACGCGCTCGCGCCAGTAGCTTTGACAGCCTTGCACGCTAAGTATGAAACAGAGTATAATGAGTAATTTCGGATTCTAACGAGTATACGTTAGTAGGTTACCGAAACGCCTAAAGCCGGGGTCAGACCGCTTATAACATCGTCAAAAGGCAGTCTGCATACAGATTCGAACGCGAGTCCCCGCGAGACCCGCGGTTCGAATGCCTCTTGGCGGCAGCGAGTTCAGGGAGAAAATTGGCTCGCGCGGCATTCGAACCAGGGACATTGCGCTGACTCGTGTTTGCAGAATGTATTTTTGAAAGGTGTACGATCAGTGCGACCCCCGCAGCTTAAAGCCGCAGCCACACTGCCCATACATCGTACAAAAAGATACCGCTGTAGACACAATGATTGTAGACACAATGACTGTGCCTATACAGCCATTGTGTCGTTCGCTGTTCACACGATGACAGGACTATCCGCTGACACGCGTCAAGCGAATTCGAATTGCCTGTTCGGTCCGTATATCGTATACGCGCCCCACAGCGGAGAGCGCCTGCTAACTGTCGTTTGTCTAATGCGGTGTTGGCAGTGTGATCGCGGGGCATTTTGTCACGGGGGTGCCCACCCATGACAAAATGCTCGATGAGGCGGAGGGGGAGAGGAGGCTCCCAGCAAAATGGAAGATTTCGAGAGGGGGCGTCAGCCGCCCTCCCCCCCCCTCTTCCCCTGGATACGTGCCTGGTACAGCCTCCAGATTTTTATATCAATAGGAAGGCTTCCACGACGAAGAAGCTGCTGTTGCGCCTGCGCGCCGATGGCCTTCGGCACGAAACTCGTCAAACACAAAGTTAGAGCCGAAAGTTTGGGGAGCGTGCACGATTGACGCCGCGCGAAAAAGCGCGAAGTCATCGTCGTGATTAGTTCAATTGGTGCGCTCCGTGAACTTCGGTCCCAACTTTGTGTTTGACGAGTTTAGAGCCCCTTGACTGTAGAGTTCCGGGTATCGTAGCGGGTTGCGGAGAGCGTTGCGGGACGGCGAGACATCGATCTACGAAAACTCCAAGTATCGCGCGAACGCCGACCGGCCGGTACATCAGCGTCTTATCGCGGCGTGAAACAGCGGGTCAGAGAGACTACGCGCGTGTGGCAGAAGGCACACACGCGTATAGACCTTTCCGCTTATCTCGCCCCCGACCGCCAAGTAGGCATATCCGGTATGGGCGACGAAAAAATATTGAAACGTTTCAACCTGCAAGTAGTAAAAAAAAGAGGGGAGAGAAAACGAGAATGGGTACGGTTACGCTTTTCTCCTAAATGCATTCTATACATGCCTCGCATTGACGTCACATCAGCCGCCATTGCTCCGTACCGTTCTCCTCGTGTCCGTAAATTTACAGCCTACAGTTTGACACCACTGAATTTGGTTCTTCTGGCCACGCGTTTGCTGAGAAGAACAGATTCTGATGGTGCCAAATGTATGTTGCAGAAGGCTCCGTACAAGGACCCGGTACGGAGCAATGGCGGCTGGTACGGTACATATGACGTCACGTGCAAGGCATGTCACAATGTTTTCGCCCATACTGGAAGTGACGACAATCCAAGATGACGGCGCCCTTGAAGAAAGGGTCTATAGCCCCGCTGACTCGCAGTACACGCCGCGATGTAAGGCGCTGATCTATACACCAACTCATGTTTACAAACAAACCGGAGCGCCCGAGCGCCCCTAGCGGACGCCACCGGCGCCGCGCATGCGCGATGGGGTGTAGCGACAAGCGCGCCGTCGCCCATAAACAAACCATTGAAATGCGATGTTATCGGCGTCAGTGTGAGTCCCCCTGCCCTTTTTCGCAATCGAATTGTTGATTCTGCACGTCTTCCTGGCGATGTCTGACTATCATGAGCAGCGTCAGCGAAATTAACGGGCTCGTTACACCGCAAAACTTGCGTGAATAATGTGACATGTAGCGATTCATTCCGCGTGGACGCCGCAGAATGTACGCTAAAGCCTGATTCACCTGATGAGATTTCGCTCGCAATTTTCAGTCGCGACGCCGCTCAGGCTGCAAAAGCGTGAACCGTAGCTGAGATGGTCGACGTCGATACCTGAAAATCGCGAGCAGAATCGGACCAAGTGAATCAGGCATAACAAGTCGGTGATGGCCGCTGGTAACAATGATCAACATCTCCTTGTATCTACTGTTTACGATCGAGCCTGCTTACCAACCTTCAAATTTAAGTCTTTTGAGGCCTGCACTTACTTCTTATCGCAAGTACCGGGCCAACATTTGGTCTACGGGCCGGCGTCGTCTAAGAGAGCAGACGACAAGCAGAAACGTTTGAAAGAGCAGACGACAGTTTCGAACAATCAGGCAGCCGTTTGAACTTGAAGACGCACTGAACGTAGTCCGCAGGTGGTCCGCACAACTTGACGGTTTTCTGGCGTTCATGTTGGAACAAAACAAATAAATCTGATGACCACAAGTATCCGTGAATTCAACCCAAAGTGCTTCCTGCCCAAGCAATCGTTGTCCGACGGCGTCTGCTTTTCCCTTTTCACGGCACATATCCAGATTCTCGGACGAACCGAGCACGTGAAAACTGACCTTCAAACCTTTCTCGACACTTTTGGTACGGCCCCAGTCGCGGCGTTTTGACGAGAAGGCAGGTTTTTGTCTGGTTCCTTTCAAAAACAACGCAGGAATACACGTCTGGCATGGGGACTTCTGTCCACAGCCCCAGACCGGAAGCGGCGACCGGCAGCGCTACCACCGCGCCGGGACGTCACGGCGTGGAAGCGATATTGCGAGAAAAATCTGGAGCCTGTACGCGCTCCTGAAATAAAGTAGGTATAAGTACGTTACCGTCACTGCGATTCACAAGGAACGCGTTACTTGAGCCCGAAGCTAACGCGTTATTTTCTCGTTACTTCAATGCGTCGTTTTCGCGAAGCAGTAGCCACTTCCAGAATTATTCGTCGTTAACGATTCATTCTTTTTTGATGCGTTCGTCTCGGGGATGACTGCGACTTTACTGAGGTACATCGTGCCCCTCTTTGTGGTCTATCTAACGTTTGCTCGTCGGTCAAATTACAGGAGGTCTGGGGTAAGAACTATATATGTTGGATGCTTCTGTTGTAGACGTACCCCTTCACAAGTAGCAAAATTCCATTACTCGCTACTCTCATCAAAAAGTACTGGTGTACATGTTACACGTGCCTTTCCCCAAAAAATATCAAGGTGGTTACTTCATGTCACCGAAGAAAGCAACTATACCCGCTTTCACCCGTGAAGAAAAAAAGCAAGTTTTGCACATTGTCTATAGGCTGGCGCGAAGTAGTTTCTTACAAGATTCGGTTGTCGGAGGGAAAAGCGATGCCTTTGGTGTCGGGAACGTGGCACGCCTTGACAAGATAATGCGTGTATCTGATCTAAAAATTCACCTACATATGTCTGCACTTATCAACATATAGCGAGGAATTGTAACGCTCCGCGTGGAGCCGACTTTCTTTACTACGGCTCCTGAGGTGAAAACGGGTACAGGTAAAAGTAACGGGTTCCGTACGTGTACAAGTATGCCGCGCGGGAGATGGAAACATAATAAAAAAGTTTCTACCCGGAATATAAGAGTCAAAAACAAATATAGACGACGCAAGCGGCCAGTGGCCCTTGCGTTTAAAACGTGAACACCTTTCATTGAGCGGGGTGAGAACAAAACGATGTTTCTGCCCCATATACCATACTATGGTGTACCCATACCGCAAGTTGCGCCATTCGAGATGGCGACGTTCAAGTAGAGAAAGTGCACGGAAGTCTGGAAATGTTCCTCGGTTACGGAAACTCGCAAACTCCGTTTCAGAGCCGCGCGTCGCAGGTGTTGGAATATAGACAGCTTCAAAAATGGCGGCCCCGCACCATCGGTCAAATCGGGACGCGTATATAATAGCCATAGGTAAACATAGACTTCGAAGTATAATGACACTTCAATTATATACAAATATTCAAGTTACTCGTAGCCGATTACTTTTTGAGTAGTTTTGTAATCGTTTCGGGTACTTTTATTAGAGGTAATCGCGAGAGGAATCCGATTACTTTTGGTAAGTACTAAATTGCTTGTAACCGTCACTGTTTTTCCTTATTCCTTTCCCAACGGCGCTGTTTGTTTCTACAATTTTTTCCGCCACCGGGTCTCCAAGGGAGGATGGTTTCATTTCAATTTATCATACCCTCAAAACGCCTGAAGGCATTACACGAGGGGGGGGGCAATAAAATACGTAAAAAGATCGTAGAAGAAAACAACAACTGGGCATAGAAAACAGGATGAGACAGATCGCGCACACTTATACACAAACATATAAACATATACATAACAGCTACAAGCCAAAGGAACAGATGAAATCAAACGGACTTAAACAATTCCAGACATGCACTCGTAAACCGTGTAGGATATTGTATGCTTACAACTTTGATTTTGTGCTAGCGGTCGTGCCGAGGAAAGATTCGATGCGGAAAAGCAAAAGTTTCACTTTTAAGGTATGGATTATAATAATACATTCGGTGGAGCAGTGTTGAAGCCGTGATACTCTGCGCCTATGGCTATAAGTGGTCGAGGCCAGCTCTGGACTTTAATGCTGTCACACTAGACATGGACGAATAATCTCTAAAAATAAAACGAACGGCCCTATTCTGAACATACTCAATTTTTTTGTATTAAGTAATCCTACCAGGGACTCCAACAAAGCTAAGCATAATCTAGTTGTGAACAAATAAAGGATGTATAAGCTAACAATCGGACGTCACTAGGCGCCAAAAACAAAACAAAAATTGATTTCTAAAGTAACCCTAGAGTGCGATTGGTTTTGTCTCACCAATATAATCATATGCATTTTCCAGTAGAGTTTCTCAGTTAAGATTACTCCCAGATATTTATAATGTGTTACGTTTTCTAAGAATTGAACCATCAACTTTTAGAGTCAAAGATAGACCTTAACGTAGCAAAAGTAAGAAATTTGCTCTTCGAAATGTTGATACTCATTTGCCATCCCTCGCACCATAGTGATAAGGAATCCAAGTCACGCTGAAGGGCCAGGTTATCGTCTATTTGTAACGATGCGCCTGTATATTACGCAATCGTCTGCAAAGAGCCGAATTTTCGAACAAATTAAAGTCAGAAGATCTATTTTATGCAAATTAAAAAAGAAGATGACCGAGGACTTATCCTTGGGGAACTCCAGATTTTACTGCAAATCTGAGTGGACGAGTCTTTATGGACTGAGACTGGATTGCGTTCTTTCAGAAAGAAATTGTTTGGTCCCATTGATAAGAGACTTATCAATATTTAAGAGATTCGAGTTTTTTTAATTATTTTATTAAAGGGATTCGGTTAAAAGCTTTCGAAAAATCGATAAAGAGAAGCGTCGCTTATGTGTCCGTGAATGAATGTTATCATAAATATCAGTAATAAATTCAAATAGCTGAGTTTCATACGACTTCTCTTACGGAAACAATGTTTGTTGGGAAAAAAGAAAAGAAGTTAATATCCGAAAGGTAATTGACGATATGGCTGTAGATCACATGTCCTAAACGTTTGCAGGGTACATTTGTTAGGGAAATGGGACGGTAATTATTAGCGGATGGAACTTCACCAGATTTTAGAACGGGAATAACGTTGCGTGCTTCCAGTCTTTGGGTAGTTTTCCTTGGTTCATACTTTGTTGAAACAAGATTTGCAGAACTCTACTGGAGACCGACAGACTGAGCTTTAGTAGCTTAGACGTTATTCCATCACTTCCCGGACTAGATGAGTTGGAATAGATCAACTCCGATGGGGAAAAAAATCATTTTAATTATCGTCACAGACAGGCAAGTGAAATGACTCGCCAGTGTAAACCTCACCAAAGATTTGACTGAAAGTGGCCGCACCCTCCAAATCTGATAGCGTGTTCCCATGAATACCAGAAAGCTCACTCGATCAGTACACAAAAATTGGTCTACTCAGTAGATAAGTAGTTTATATAGTTCGGCGATTCGAATTCTACAATAAAAATAAATAAAAAAAGCAAGCTGCGAAAAGAAAAAAGAAGCGATATTGGTAGTCTTGGGGTTTTCCGACACCGCATAGTCAAACTCAACTCTCTGACGTCACGGCACTGAGGTGGCGCTGCTGTCGGCATTGCGCATGCGCAGATGCTTCACCTCGGTCGAATCTGGCTTGCGTGCATGCGCACCGGCCACACCCAGTGTACAGAAGCACACGCTCGGTTGTAAACAGTGCGTTCGTGCGTACACCGGAAGCTCGAAAGGCGAATTTTCAAATCGAAACGATCGCCAATGGAGAAGACCCTCTCTGTACTGAGCACCAAAATGGCGGAGTACGCACGAGAGGAACGGGAAACGGAGTACCGCCATCTCTTCGCTTATGTAGTGGCTCTGCGGGTCGGTAAAAACGGGCCGGCATTCTCCTTTTCGCCGACTGGATAACGGGCTACTTGATGCAAAGCCCTCGCGATCGAAGCAACAGGCCTCATCAGCTTCTGACACGACCGTAAATTCACCAGCTCTTCAGACCTCCCGCGTGAACATTTTATTACGTTTTCTGTTTTTTAATGCGAATAGCATTCTTTGATACTTCACGCACTTTTCGTCTATGTATCTATCTATCTATCTATCTATCTATATATCTATCTGGCTATCTAACCTCTTACGCCGCGGGTCGATAAATAAATAAAAAGACCGGCGCCGGCGGGATTCGAACCGTTGACCCTTTGATCAGCAGGCAGACGCGCTAACCACAGAGCTATGAGGGCAGTCATTCAAGGCACTCTAAACACCTGTTTATCTTTTACCATCGCGCAATAGCTGTGTACGAAGTCTCATTCCGCTTCTTAGAGGCTTAGCACTGCCTTTAGCTCACCCTCTCCCGCGCTCGGGAGAGGGTGATGTAGGCAGTGCGCTCACCCTACGAGAGCGGAATGAGCCTCGTGCATGGAACGCGCGCGCACCGGTAGCTGTGACAGCGCTATAAGGCGCGTCCTATGGTAAAGATAATGGAGTTTTAGTAGGATCGTCTGATGCTCTACACGATACCCCCGATAACGATACGATGCATGCGCGAAGGCGGCGGCGAGTATCGGGTTTCGTTATCGGAGTCATCGGAACGATCTAATAAAACTCTCCTATAAACAACCGTTTAGAGTACCGTTGGTTGAGACTAGCTGAGACGCCAGAAAGTCTGGTCGGTACCATTTGAGTGTTTGTGCGTATGGCGCGTGCTTTGCTCGCCCTCCTGCCTATGACACAAACGCACGTGCTGGCTGGTGGAGATCGCTGCGCAGGGCTGCGGACAGCGCCAACAAATTCAGAATCGCCCTTAGAGTGAGCGGTGCAACGACATTGAATTGAATGTTTTTCAGCGCTACGCGCAGCTTACCGGCTTTCCAGTGGGACTGCAAGGATACTCGCACGCAACGCCGCTCGCCAAGGAACCTTTGTTGCGGTGTAAATCTAAGGACAATGTGCTGACTCACTTTCATGCAACTCCTTTGCAAAACTTGATGTGACGTAACGCGGGGCCGCAGTACACCCATGTGACGTTATTGCTGAATGCGGTTCATAGATTGACCTGAGCATGGCTTGCCGCCTCGATTTGGGCTCGTGAGAATTACCGCTAGCTCGACAAACATTCGGGTAGTGTACCGTGTCGAGATCGCTGCAACGACGACTGTTGCCGGAGCCATAAATGACGTCCGGAACCCAGCGGCGTCAAGGCCTGTGCTTTGCCAACCCCAGCGGCAGATGGCTGACGAAGATTGGCAGGCATGCGACCGCTCCGGATCAGCAGCGCTTTGCACCACGTCCTGCTGAGTGTGCGGCGAACCGTGAACGCTGTCGGTTTTCTTAACGCCACTGAGACTTCTTGCGTGGAGGAAACACGAGCGCGCGTTCAGTGGTCATTTCACGCCAGGACCACCAGCGCATGCTGGCATTCTGTACCAGCACAACGCCGTTGTGACGGGCTTAAGAGTGGGTGTGGCGTAATTAGAGGCAAGCCGGCTTACCTGACGAACGCTTTAACCTGGCACCGGTCTCGAGGCTATCGCAGGTCACCAGATAGACCGCCCCAAAGCGATGGGTTCGGCTGATTTTTTCGCTCTCGCTCTCTCTCTCGCTCTCTGACTCAAAACAATGCCAGCCAATCGGAGAGCTTGATCGGTTTGATAGACCCTTTTCAAAATACAAAATACTCTCCCCCCCCTTCCACCAATAAAAAAAATGCACTTTTTTTAATTTTTACTGAAGGAATAAATCAGGCATCACCGAATGCCTATTCCCGGCCCAAACGTAGCCCCAGATGTGCGAACAAGATGCCAAAAATTTCAAAACTAACCGTTATCTTATTCAAAAGTTATAACCGATTTGCTCAAATTTTCGATGGGAAAATGACGGCCGCGATAGACTTCTTAGAGTACATGGAGCTGAAATGGGGCCGGTTACCGAAAACGGGTAAAACGCAGCCCCATTTTCCCCACCGAAATTTTCAGAAAATCACCTATAACTTTTGACTGAGACAACGGTTCGTTCTGAAACTTTAACATCTGGTGTGCGATACATGCCCAGAGTACGTGATCAAGCAATGGCGGACAAACGTTTACGCGGACGTTTGGGGAAAAGCGAAATGAATGGCGCATAGCCGTTCTCCGAGCAGGGCGCAAGTGAAGCCACCGGAAGTTTGAGTGCTCGTCCCGGAAGTCGGGCGTCTGCTGGGCTTCCTAGCGCATTCAGTCGATGTTTTGGTCCGTACTTTCCGGTGTCTTTGAGTGGGTTTTAATAATCGTGCTCCGAATTAAATCCTAGAAATTGAGGCATTTGAGTTTGGGACATATGTGCACACTTGATCAACTAGAATCTCGAAAATGTTTACATTGAATGGTTTCCATGATACTTTTCGGGTCTGCAGTGCACTCTTAATGCGCAACAAGCAGGCTCTCTTGAGGTGACAAGCGAAAATCCAGCGCCCTCGACGCTTTTGGAACCAGCACTCGGAAGGGTTACAAAGCCTGCCAAGCGCTCACTCCCGGGACAAGCCGCTTACTTCCATGGCTTCATACCTGTTTGCTGAATGCGCCATCCAGCACCGTATGAAACAGATCAGTGGTTGAAGCGGACGCCACGGAACGCAACTCCAAATGTAAAAGCTCGAAATAAAAAAATAAAAAAAAATAAAGAGAAAGTTTTGAACACATACGCGTGCATAAAATAGATTTCAAAAGGGGGAAACATACGATGCTATTTTGCATTTTGGATGTGTACGCGACATAAGAACCAAATAACTTATATAAAATGCACACATAAAGATCTTAATTTACGGCAGAAAGGAGAAAATCGGTAACTTTGTGCGATAAACCGAACGATTTTTCTCTTTCTTTCACTGAGGTTATTGATGTAAAATTGATCCAGGGCGCTTATCACCCCGGCGCAAAATGCCGATTCTCCGAGCAGCGGACGACTGCGCCGCGTCTCCCAGATTTGCAGAAAGATCGAGGGCTTTTGCGCTTGCTCAGAACGTGTACCGCATGGCCCTGCCGACGAAGATAGAAAGCGCGCAGATGGCCATCATTGGAATGGTCTACTCTATGGACCCTTTTATCGTGGGTAGCGCCATTTTGAATACTGTAGCGCCATCTAGCGAGCGCCAGGTTCCGCGGCCATGCTGGGTGGTTAGAAACGTTGGCGAAAGTGCTCTTCGGGGCGCCGCTCCCGCGTCGGGTGTGCTGGTTGGGTGCTCCAAAGTGCTGGGTATCCGACTTTAGGGGCGCGCTCTTGTGTTCTTGTGTGCCGCGGATGGCGTTTTTCAACTCATCTGGAACGTTTCTTGCCCCGCATTATGGCATCCGCCAGTGCGGCGATGCCGAGAAGTGCGGCACTGAACGCGCCACCGATAGAAATCGGAGGCGAGTACTCAAAATATTGTATCAGTTAACAGCGATTGAATTTCCCTTCAGGTTTTTTTGTCGTTTTAGATGCAGTACACCGAGAATATTTTTGGCGTTTCGTGTCGTCCACAACAATGAAATATAATGTGAACAAGGACGCGCGAAATAAGAGCATTGCAGGGAACGATCGAAGGCAGCTCCCTCCGGCTTGAAGATGTTTATAAAGTTTTAACTGAGGATTCCGTGTCGACGAGTGTGTCCTTTGTCGAGAACTGAAAACAGCAAAGTCGAGATGGGCCCATTGCCGGAGCGAGTCGATCAATGATTCAACGATTCGAAATCGATGCATGAGCATGTTTCAGCAATAGAAATTGAAGTTTTCTTTCCAGCTACGTTATGTACTAATTTTGAAAATAAGAAGAACCCAGTCGCGTTGTGACGGTCAACATAAGTTCACGGCTCTCTGGTATCGCACAGGAGATCGCGATTCAGGAAAACCGATAGAACTAACTTCTTCGACAATTTCCAGCCACACCCGGCGGCGGAAATGAGCCTTCAACTAAGCGTTGTAGATGATAAAATCGAGTCAATGTCACCACTGCAAAATATCAACATTAAGATAAATTAAGTTACGAAAAGTTACAAGCTGAAACAGCAATTCTCACGAGAAAACTTGCACGCACCTTGCGAGCGTACCCCATGTTCATCGACGGTACAGCGTTAAGTTCGGTGCGCGCTCCATATTCACAAAATGTTCCGAGCACACTCGAGAGGATGGCGTTGGGGAAAAGTATTTTCGGTTTACGGACGCAACCACACTGCCGCCGGAGGTCTTGGTCATTTGGAAAGCGATGAAGTTTGAAGACATTGCAGCCGCAGTTGCCTTGTCGGATCCCGTGCGCGATACAGATGTCCTCCGATAATATTCTGCACTTTCGGTTGTTATTCGTGCAGCTTATTACCGAACAATGGTGTCCCGATGACCAGGGGATTGTCGTCACTGAATTCGCTAGCTCTAATTAAATCTGGAAGTAAAGAAATGGAGGAAACCGCGAAGAAAACAAGCGAACTTGGAGCAACACACGCGTCCAAGGCGTTCATCCGGGTCTTCGACTCGTTTCTAACACACCAGCAAGGAGGAAAGCGCCGGTAGCCCTTTCCCCTTTTCTCTCTTGCCCTCTTTCGCGTCTCCGATGTTTACAAAAATCACGGTCCACACGTGCTGAATCACAGTCCAGCCAGTGCGTGCGCGTGTATAACACACAAACACAGCAACGAACGCGCCTCCATTACGCTCATATGGAAAGGTGATATACATACTGTATCCAAGAAGGGATCCGGGTTTTTCGGAGGACGTTTCGGTGTGCGTAGGACGTTTTTCGATGATGACTTTTCGACGCACGGACTTTGTCCGTGCGTCGGAAGGTTCGTGCACCGAAACGTGCTACACACGAAAAAGTTCGTGCACAGGGAAGTTGGTGCACCGGATTGCAGTGTTGTATACGGAACGACGTTCCCGGAAAGCGTTCTTTTTGGCAGGCATTTAGGCTTTTTATTGTCGACTATTACAACCTCCAACATCGAGGGATGGAAAGCGTCCGAGAGGTTGTCGAAGACAAAGAACTGGTACAAATGTGAACACGAGGGCTCAACACGTAGTTAATGCGGATATTTTCACTCGCTCGCTTTATTTCATCTACGAATTATCCGGCACAATATTTCGTTAAAACGCGCCAATGTGACACGTTTTAATCTTAAGAAAGGTAATTAAGGGGAACGCGTTCGTTTCGAACGACTGGAACCCGTAACGGGAACTCGACCCAAGATTAAGAAAACAACGAGGGACGAGCTTTCGTTCCTTGTTCTGGATTGAACCTGCGCGAAACTGCCAGGCTGTCAGTGCAGCTGAAAGTCCGCACCCCAACGTCCATAACACCCCAAAAGTCCTAGAACGAAACGTCGACCCACACGAAAATAGCAACGTGTCGCGCTCCGTTAATTGTGGCCGTTGTCGGATTTCCCAGACGATCTTTTATGTATTTTAAACGAATTTATGGCAGAGTTCGCTCGCGATCGGGTCTCGAAAGCGGTTTTCCCAAGAAACAGAGGGCACAGGATAGCACGTGAGTTGGGTACAAACTCCCCCCTCGCCGTGCGGCCGGGGCTCTTGGCTCGGCACGACGCGATTGCCGAGAACGATAAAGCTGTACACCAGCTGTCTTCTGTATACCGCCCGTCCGATGTTATCGGAGAGACCGCCTTGTTTTATGCGCTTCGTTCGCGCCTAGGCTGACAGTGCGGTGAAAGCTACGTGCTCGTTGGTCCAGTCATACGCGTGTCATTCACCGCGTGATCACGCTCTCGCCCACCTACAGAGAACCGCGTCACGTGATGTAAGGGGAGGCGGTCGATTGGTCCAAAGAACGCGTAGCTTCCAACGCACTGTCAGCTTCGGCGTGAACGTGGAACACTTTGTTCCACGTTCACGTGACGGCATAAAGGACGAGAGGTCCGGCGCTGCCTCCCGCCAACTCTCCGCTGCAAAAAAAAAAAAAAGAGAAGATTTGTGCATAAAGTATTGTTTTCTCACACAAACAGATGGGTTTTTTTGCGGATCACGGCCAATATCACACATGGAATAATCCAAGTCGGCAAAAAGCTTCCTCTACCTCCACCGTCGACGTGACGTCATCAAGCTATGGACGGTGTGAACTCACTAATTGGGACTTTTCAGATAGAATGGCTGCTCCGCTTGAGGAGCAGAGTGTCGCAACGGTCTCAAATTTTTGACTCCGAGTATTGCGGGAGAAGCGACCGCCGCTCCTGCAGGTGCGCGATGGGCGCGACGCGGTTCACCGCGCATGCGCCGGCAGCCTCCGCGCAAGTGCTGTCGTGCGCCTCCCAAATCCGTATGGCAAGCGCGCGTGTCGTTGTGTCGTCTGCTCGCTCACAGCCGCATTGAAACTGCGTTCGCGATATTAGAGAGTTTTAGTAGATCGTTCCGATGACTCCGATAACGATACCTGATACTCTGCCTCCGCCTTTGCGCTTACATATAGTTTCGTTATCGGGGTATCGGAGGTATCGGAACGATCTACCATAACTCTCTATTAAAATAACTCCCATCTCTAAGTGGCACACACAATGTGCGACGGTTCTAAAAGACTCCCGCTTCTGAGACTTCAGTGTAAGGTCTATCATTTCGCGAACA
>JAZHYW010058066.1:0-31823 GCA_037355805.1 Ixodes ricinus
TGAGGGTGTCGCTAATTGGAGGTTGCGGCTCAAACTTTTGAGAGTAGGATTAGCGTCAGTAACTACAGATCTTATATAAGTAGTCTATAATAGATTAGGTGCTAAGCTGAATTATCAGATATTTACATAATAAAGGCGTCACGGGGTTATAGAAATGTTGTATCGAAACGACAGTAATAAGTGAATTATGTGAAAACGTATGAATTTATATTAACACAGAAAATCTGTGTATGGTCTGGATTTCACGAAAATGTGTAACGCTCAAGTGTAGCGAAAAAGCGTTACCCGTAAGCCAAGGCATTATAAATTATGCATAGCCCAGTAGCAGCCAATGAATAAGGATCCAAAGAATATAAGAGGCACGATGAGTCACTCACAATACATCATAACTAGTTATAACTAAAACAAACAATTGAAACCAGAAAGATTCACCAAAGAGCTGAGTGGGGATCGAACACCGGACCATGCGATCCGCATTCCTACATTTTCCATGGCGCCACAAGCAGGAGATGAACGAGAGCACAAGCAACTGGACCAAGTGAAACTTTCCGGCGACAACCGCTAGCAGTAACACTAAACCTTTCGCAGCGAGTAATTCTTAGCTTAGCAAGCCTATCCAAGTTTAGTTAGCATATTTAGTCCGCAGGCGACCATGGAAGGCGAGTAATACTTAGTCTAACGTACTGAGTGAACCGGAGACCGTCGGCGCCAAGTCATAATTATTCCGGCAAACTCAGTCCGCAGAGCCACTCTGACGACTTACTACTAAGTATATCAAACTTAGTCTGCATGCAACCATTGTTGGCGACTCATAATTAGCTCAAGGTACTTAGTCACGGGTGACAGTCGGAGGCCAATTAGTCCAAGTCCAGCACACTTAGTCTGCAGACGACGGTCGGCGGCGTGTCATACTTTGTCAAGAATAATTATACTAAAATCCTATCGCAGCCGACGCAGGTATGTGGTGAAGCCAATCAATCAGTGCGAAAAGTGCATAATCACGGCTCTCGTTTTTTGGGGGGTGTGCTATTTCCGGCTAAACCAATCACGTATAAAAATACACGCAGTATCATGGCGAATTTCTTGAACGAAATAAATTTATTCGGTGGTAGCAAACCTACAAAGACGATTAGAGTCGTGGCGATGTGTTATTGACACTGCTTGATTTACTGCATTAAATAGAAGTGTCGGCTGAAGCCGGACTTAAATTGGAACGTATTTTAAACGTCTGCAGGCGACTGCCGTGGTGAGTGACCCTTAGTGCACTATAGCTTAGTCCACTCGCGGAGACCGTCGGCGCGCGGCTGGTTCGCCACGAGGCTTAAATATCGCGTTAACTCATAACATCAATGGGATGAATCCTAACATACCGAGGGATAGCGCAGCGGGCGTATGACGTTAGGCCTTCAGAGAGAAAAGCAATTGAGAGAGTTACGGGCCCGATAAACTTTCTCGCTTGATGTTAACCTCAGTTGCCGAAAAGGACTTGTAAAATTCAAAAGCTTTGAAAACTCAAGGCCCTACAGGCACCCACCAAATAGGCAGAAACAAGGGATGACTTCTCAGTAAAACGTGCTTGTGACACGCTCCACTCCTGAAAAAAAATTAAACTTCTCTTTTAATCATTATGTTAATTCCAGAGATCACAAGACTATGTAGTATGTGTAGTGCATTTGAAACCACCCGAACCTCTTGCAACCAAGCATATCAAATCAGAACACATGCACAACTCACGCACGACACGTTTTGTACTCCCTTGGATTATCAGTATTATATAGGCAAGCTTCAAACATATTAGTTATGTAGAAATTAATCCAGCATTTATGCCTTGGGTGAATATTGAAATTCTAAGCTATTTAAAGTATGTTTGATGCCTGACACCCAATCCAAAGCACTGGAACTGTTTGTAGAAATCACAGTAATCACTTGGCTAAGAAACACACCTCGTTGTTAAGGCGACCGTCATATTAATCTCATTTGACAAAGTGTATAATATTTTTCTTAGCGAAATTGAGAATACACTAACAGAGGCCCTTCTTAAGTTGGTAAACAAAGGTCGTTAAACAAAAAAACTCACAAGTTAAGGAAGAGCCACCCAGCTAGCACATCATGTCGGCCAGCACTGGGCCTACATCGGACAGTACAGGGACAATGATTGCGAAGCCTGGCCAGTGGCGGCCGAGACTCCGCCGTCCAGTTCCCCGTACTGGTCGACGTACGGCCAGTGTTGGCAGACATGCTGTGCCAGCTAAGCAAATACAGAAAACATAAAAGTAAACTTCTAAGACTTCAAACTTGAATGGATCAGTAAGTGCGCAAGTAAGGGGCGTACAGTGATATAATTAGAGTGATACTTTTCTAATAAATCCTACGTTTGCGGTACTTTGTTTTCTGAATAGCCACTTTTGACATGCGCATGGCAAGGCAGCAAAATAATTTCAAAACACTGCCTGCAAACATAACAAGTTCTGAAGCAAAAAGTGTTGCGTCTCGAAGAACATTAACCTAGCAGAAACACACAAACTGGTATTGGGAGGTTTTGATATTTTTTTGCATAGTGACGATGTGTTTATATATTGAATGAGATATAACACTTGTCAATAGGATTCCGTGTCTTCGGAGTTTTTTTTTTGTGTAATACGAATTTTTTTTTGAATTTTATTTTCCACTTTAAAAGCGTTTTCTTTTAAATCGGAGTTTATTATTGTTATTTTATAAACTCTGAAATTCGAAATGTAAATTTACCCAGTTTCCTTTGTTGTAAATCCAAATTACAGATAAAAAGGTCCTTACATGAAAGAACACAAAATTCATGTCAATTATCATGTGTGGAATGATATTTCTGCCGCGACATTTGGGAATGGCGCTTGCCCATTGGCAGTACAAACTATCCCATGACAAATATTGTCAAATGAGAGTTGCCTCAACAACAGTTGATATATTGAAATAACTAAAGTCCAGGACGTAGTCGCTGGGAAGCATGCTAACGTTTGCTGCCCTGCCAGTCCATCGGAACATACGGGTTCAGAAAAATCATTGTTATAAAAACAAACACTACCCCTCCTTCCTCCAAAAACAAAAATGAAGAAGTATGGTCGAAACTAGAAGCCTAAACAATGGCCTTCTGAGTGTCTCAGAGGTACCATTACCCGCTGTCATGAACTAACACTTGTGGAGATAAAAGGTAAACCCTCCTTTTTTTCAGTAGTCTGATATTTTAAAGTAAAGTTGTCTTTCCTCAGGACTACTGACCTTGTTGTCTTCTAAAATGTATGTTTAAAAGACCTGTTTTTATTTTATTGTATCGTCGTGATATCAAAATTAGGATATTTCTTATAGATCCTAATTCATAACAATGTTATCGGCGAGTATTTTTGCGGAATCTATGCAAAAAGACCCCCGCAACCCTACAGATGAAAGTCAACAACCTTCAAATTGTGCGGCATACAAATTGTTGACATAACGCATCCTTGCTAATTAAATTAGTTTCAGTGCATTGCCAATGAAATGAATTACGAATGTTCGAGTTTATGGTCGGAAAATTTAAATAAGTAAAAAACGACTGTTTTTGTCAATGGCACAATTACTGCGATGCTAAAGAGCAGCTTGGAAAACTAAATTTTAACAAAATAATATGAATATTACAAAACCAAACATAAGCAAGAAAGCTCGTGATTAATTATCATTGTAAACATAAAGAACGCGCTTATCAGATCGGACTCAGTCATCAGTGCTTGCCTCACGATCATAGACCGCATGATAAACTATAATAGGTGTATTTCTTCATATTAAATTATCCCAAGAATTCCAGAGTTCCAAAACCAGAGTAGCATTAGAGTGAGTACCTGGTTCTTGATAGTGCATTTGTCGTACTAATGCATCTGAGTTGGCTCTCCGTCCGTCCACGTACTGGCACGAAAGATGCAGTTTTGCACTCGAAGTTTTGATAGTTTCCTATTGTGTGTAAGTTTATAAAACAGGATGGCCTATATTAACTGCCCCTCTCTTGGCTTTCAGGAAGGATGTACAAGTAGTAAAAATTAAACTTGCCTCGATCTTTCGGATGAACCCGGGAAGCTCAGAATATGTCGTGCGTGTATTTGCGTGCGTTATGAGTTCCTACGCTTCGGTGGGGGAGCTGTGGGTGGCTTCGGATGCACTGCAAAAAAGACACCCTCGTTATCTCTCGTTTCATCGGAATGATTGAGAGAGGTGTAACGTTCTTAAGGAGCAGGGTGTGTCACGAGCATGTTTTAATAAGGATTTTATAAGTTGGCTTCTTCGTTGAGTGCAAGCTGTGCCTTCAATTCTTAGTGTTCTCGGATTGTAATAAGTTTCAGAAAGGACGTGTTGAAACCGAAGTAATTCCGAGGGAGGAGGTTTATCGCGCCCTCCCTTAATTTATCCATTGACCTTTCTCCGAAGTCCCGGTGGCATACTCCCGTTGCGCTATTTCTTAGCACGTTAGGATTCACACCGTGACGTCGCGAGTCCACCACGTCACCTGGTTTCAGAAAAAGCCACGCTTTGTCTGTAACCAGGTGCGAGCGCCGACAGTCTCCTCCGGAATAAGCATGCCAGAATAAGTAGCACTTGCCGCTTACAGTGGACTGCGGTCTACACTTCGTTTCACGTTAAGTCCAACCTCAGCCGACGCTACAATTAAATGCTGAGCGCAAGTTCGTGTGCTTCTTTTGCAGGGGTTATGGTGATGGCAGAAAGCTGAGTTCTGATTGGTTTGACTGAAGGATATTGGGTAGACCTCAAAGCAAGCTGCCTTGAGGTTTGACCACTATCCTTCATTAAGGGAAAATCATAGATCGACGTTCTGACGTCACCACAACCCTTGCAAAAGAAGTAGACGAACTTGCGCTTAACATGGAGCGGATCAGGCAGCGCCAAACGTCCATTGTCAGTGCGCTCAGAGTCTTTGTACTTTTGAAATCACCGGCTAAACCAATAACGCGCCATAAATACGCCGGGATCCTGCGATTTAGTCTTCGATGATTGCTTTAAAGAGCAATCCCAGAACGAAAACGAGCGCCGTGTCGATACACACATTGCGCGTCTTAATTCGCTCCATAGGATGGTAGCGTCAGAGGTGATCGGATTTAAGTTTAAATATTTTGGACTAATTGTGACTTGACGCCGACGGTCGTCAGCAAACTGAGCAGTATTGATTAAGTTTGACTCACCGAACAGTCGCCTGTGGCATAAGTAATACTTCCCGCCAACTGTCGCCTACGAACTGAGTATACTGAACTAACTGTGACACGTCGCCGACGGTTGCCCGAGAACAAGGTGTGCTCGACTAAGTATAAAGGCTCTTTCTTACACTGCCGTGAGTCTGAACGAATGTGACTGCAACGGCTTGCGATGTTAATTTGGTTTACCAATTGCTATGGCAACTAAGCCGTTGTAAGTGGCTTAAAACTCTGTCGCCATAGCAACTCGTGAAAAGGATTTATGTCGCAAACCGTTGCAGCGGTGCTCGGTCGGACTCGCGCAAGTAGGTGAATTGCACTTATCTCGCCTCAGACGTTTTCTTGCGGACTAAGTACCCTAGAATAAGTATGAACCTCTGACAATGGTCACCTGCAGACTAAGTATACTAGACTATCCTACTGAAACAAAAATGAAATTCGAACGGTTTGTAAAATGGTCGTCTGTTGAAAATTCGAACAGTTTGCCAGATGGTCGACCCCTTCATGATATAGGAGAATATAAAATACGTGTAACCATTGTTTTTTATTCCTTACTGCCGCTCTCCGTTGAAAGCCTTAGCAGGGGCGAAACTTTTCAACATATTATATACACAATGACTACACAACGAAAATGCGATCTTGACATATAACTGTAGAATTGCGTTATAAAAACTGGTAAGTGATTATAGAGTGACAATTGCATTTGACAGTGAATTCTAATGTGGAGTTGACCGGAGAGAAAATTCATATTTGAACAAATATGTTTAAATCTCTACTGATGGATTGATCTAGTGGGGTTCATCCTTGAAGATCCGTTCAATGAAAATGCGATATATTGTTCAATTCGTATATTATACTAGCCGCGGATAAAGAAATACTCAATTTTTAATCTATTATTTTTTTTCATAATTCCAACGTCTTCATATTGGCGTCTGTAAGCAAGTGCGCACCAGACGTGCTGTTTCTAAGTGCAATTAAGATGAACCTAAGAGCTTGTTTTTGGACGCCTTCAAGTCTGCTCATCCCGTCTGCCGTGTTGGGAAACCAAACAAAGTTAGCGTACCTCTGCATTGGTATATTTAATGTTTCATATGCTGTAGTCATATTCTCGGTATCTGCAAATTTAAGGTTACGCCTACGCGTAAAACTGTGCATCTTGCCTTGTTGACAATTTTATCAACATGTTGATTCCAGATATTTTTTTTATTCAACGCAATGCCGATGTATCTAAAGTGGTCTTCATATAGTATTCGTTTCCGCTCACAGTGCAATTAAAATGAAGGAGGATTTTGTTTTCCAAGTTGGTCACATCTGTGCCCCAAACAGACCAAATAGGTCGTCTAAAATGGGTAGCCACAAAAAAACAAATAAAGAGGCTTCGAGTGTTTTCCGGTAGACAAATGTATTAGTGTATTGTACATGCCTCCGATGGGCAGGAACGTTACAGTACATTCAGTACGATTCCTTGTAGAAGAAAGGTAGCACCTAGCGTCTCGTATAAATATATGCTTAAACAAAGACAGGTCTTCAAAACCATGAAGTACACCTAGACAGCAGCTACAAGTATGTCTTGGGCACAAGCACTGATAAGTACACACGACACGCGCATAAATAAACAATGCAAGCAACAAAAGCAAAGCTAAGAATAAAAATTTAGGAATGAAAATTATACATCTGGGGTTTGGCCGAGCGTGCAGTTATAGCAACGTTTCGAAGAACCTCAAGACGCGCCCGACAGACACTTCAGCACCGTTCCCACACTTGCAATCGGATAGGACGGAGAGAGACAAGACCGGTTTTTAAGCCTTTTGTCACGTCTTAGGACCAGCTCCGCAGCAGCGCATCCGGTCCTATGACGTTTCAATATGCTTCAAAACCGGTCTCCTCTCTCTTGGTCGTACTCGGTTACAAGTGTGTGAACGAGCCTTTACAGTCCCGCTGCTGTACTGTAGCATGCACAGCATCCAGGTTGGTTGTCTGCAGGACGCGGCTGATGAAATCTTAGTCGAGCTGCTGTTTTGTAGCTTGCTCTGTAGCTTGCCATGTTTGATGCCATGTTGGTGTTCTTCTGTTTGTCTGCTAGGTGCCCCGCGTCGGGCGCCGACCGTCCTACTACGAACACGCATGTCGTGTCTCGGATTCCTCTCCCCAGTGGTTGCCCTTCTTTTCACTTCCAGAAGATTTCCTTGGAGCTCCCAAGCTTCCAGCAAGTCGACCTTTAAAGTCGGGCGACCCCTCGACTTGCCCCCCCCCCCCCGTCTCCCCTGTAGCGCTCGGCAAGAGTCCCATTCCAAGAGAAGTGTGATCACGTCAGGAAACAGGAATGCCAAAATCCTCTGAATTTTTAGACTACGGCGGCGAGCAGTTTTACCCAACTTGTGGGCAGTTCGATAAGAATGCTAAACAAAGGTTGGACCCAACTACCTGTGGGATTGAACGGGCACGGGTATAAACCTGTTCAAATCCCAAACGTATTTTTTTTAGTTGTGTAAGGATGATTTTTAGCCCATTGTTGCTCTGAGCTATTTGTTCTGGAATAAATATGACTAGCCACGGACCGTCATTTCCCTACTAAGTACGCTGGGCTAAGCATAACTCGCCTAGGCCAGTATTCTGCGGACTAAATATGCTGGACAAAGTATGACGGCGCGGACGTTCGACTGTAGACTAAGTATACTCAGTACTACTCGTGCCCAATAGTCGCCTATGCAGTAAGTATGCTGCACGGAGTATCACTTGCGGTGGACAATCGCGTACTACTGCCAGCTAACCTCCGTGCAAGTCAGACTTAGATCAGTTGCTTGCATTTTCGTTCATGTCCCACTTGTGTCGGCAAGCAAGAATATCGGACTGCGGATCCTATGGTCCGAGTTTTAATTCCCGCTGAGCTCCTTGGTGAATCTCTTTGGTCACTAGTGCGTATTCCTAGTTATGATCACATACACATTGTTATGACTAATTAGGCCCTCTATCTGCGTTGCATGCTTTTGCACTGCCTACTACGGGCTATGCATCCTTTATGTTGCATTGGCCAGGGTGTAACGCTTTTTCGCCACACTCGAGCGTTACACTTTTTCATGAAATCCAGCTAATAAACACGATCAGCGTTAAAAATTTAAACTTGTGTTTATTATTCTGAATAACCCGGGGAGCACAGTATGTGTCTTTCGTGTGTTATGCGTGGGTTATGATTTGCTATGCTTGGTTGCGGGGAGCTTTTAGGTGGTTTAGGATGCGCTGGACAGGTAACATTCTTGTGAACTCCGGGTTGAACAAAATTATCAAAACAAGCTCACATTTCTTCAGGAGTGAACCGTGTAACAAGCATGTTTTAATTTGAAGTTTTTCATTGGTTCTGGTTCATTCGTGAGCGCGCGGACGGCGTTGAATTCTCAGTACTCTAGAATTTCTAGGAGTCCTTCGTGGCGACGAAAGTACTCTCGATGGTAGGATATTTGTCTCGCCTTTTACCCCATCAATAGATTTTCGCCCCAACTTGTACGTCGTGCGCCAGATGCGCTATCTCTTAGTGCGTTGTACTATTCATCCCGCTGTGTCATGAGTCTACGTGGTATGATATGCCTCCGTAAGTAACCAGCCGCGCACTGACGGTTGCCAGCGGAATATGTATGACGGACTAAGTATCAGTTGCCGCCGACAGTCGGCTGCAGTCCACATACTAGTTAAGGTTGTTTCTTTTCTTACGATTGCGTCAGGGACCGAATGACTGCGAACGTCGATGGCCTGCGGATGTCGGTGGTCATACACAGGACTGACAGGACTCCATCAAGAAAAAACAAAAAACATCTATTTACAGTACAGATAAAATCGTTGCTCGACCGACATTCTTTACGACCCTCTCGCATTTCCCTTTTCTTCCTTCTTCCCCCATGTCTCGCCCGAGCCACAGCCGCGTCACTCACTTTAAAGTCATCACTGAACGAAAAGAAAGACGAAACCAAAACCCTGCAGCGTATGTCGCGCCTTTGGATTCACGGTTGTCGTTTACGTTAACCTTCACACCTTCCTAAAAAGCATATTTTGGGGCCTTAAGGTCAAAAAGGTATCACACAAAACACAAAAAATGTCCGCCCGTCATTCACTGGTCAATTGCGCCCTGGTAAGGTGAGTTTGAATGCGCCCGCTAAGATTCCATTCACCTGGTTGCTACCAAAAGTGCCTTAAGAGTTGCACCGTTTAAACTAAAACGTGCATAAAAAAAATCAGCGAAGGCGTATGCGGAACATATGCTTTCTCTAGGCCAAGCTACTTTCGCAAAACACACAACTGCCCATTCAGCCATACCAAAAAGAGAAAACTCGCCAACTTAAAATAGACAGTGATAAGGTGGTGAGCTGGGCCAGCTGGTTGACGTTATACTGTATATGATGGGGAAAACAGCTTAGAAAACACGGACTACGAAGAGGAACAAACAAGACAGGACAATGTAGGACAATACAGCATTGTCCTGTCGTGTTTGTTCCTCTTCGCAGTCCGTGTTTTCTGAGCTGTTTTCCCACGATGTTTAAAATATACAATCCATTTTAAAAAAGCCACAACTTTGGTTCGCGTATGCGACGAACCAAAAACCATTGCTGACAATCAGGTGCTCCTCATAAGCCTCAAAACTCCTACTTTTGCAAATTAGAGTACACCCTGTTTGTCCTTGGCCTCATTCCAACTGTTCAAGCTCTCCTTGGACTTCAGCTTCGGCTCGAAGTCGCCGTCTTGAAGATCTAACAAGGTTTTCGCGTTAGACTTGATGCCTGGCCCAAGCACGGACAATGAGGCGTACCTCCATCTCGACTCTCCCTCAGTCGTTCTGGGCTTGTCATTGCCTACACCAGATTCCATGCTGGCACTTGAGCTCTGGCTTCCTGGCTCCTTGTGTGGGGGTTCCGGAGTGTTTCCCCTCTCAGACTCGAGGACAGCTTTCTCTCATGGAAGCGGCGTTTGTAGTGCTTCCATTGACGCTCTTTACAGGAAGCGCCGCCGCCAAATCGAACAACGCTAATCCGGCATTCCCTCTTCCTCTCGGTTCTCGGCCACTTGCTCATGACGGCATCTGAGGCCTCAGATACACCATGCCGTGAACATGACGATGTCTTCGGGTGCCCCTGCGTCGGGTCCGCCTTGTCCCGCCTAGGATCCTTCGTGTCAGCGCGGTGTTTCTCGTTCTCGCAGTCGCTGCCGGTGGGAAGCTCCTTGAAATGGACGATATCTGCATTTCCGTCTTCCAGCCTCAATGGCAGCTCCTGCTTGCGCCTCGACACCTTGAGTGACTCTGACTTGGGGTAACATAACCGAACCAGATAGAACCGGTTGCTTATATCAAAAATATCTCAATCCCTACCCTATACCTGGTGTGCTGTCTGGCCTCCGGCGAGGGTCCCCTTGGCTTGATCTTGATGCCGTATAGACGCCGACCGCAGCGCTCGGAGTCCTTGCTTGACGTCTGTTCCGCGAAATTCCCCGTGCTGCTCTGAATGAGCTGGCGTAATTTCTGTGAAATTAACTCCCTCGTCTCGCCGTTGACCTCAGGTATGCAGCCACCGGACGCCTCAATGGCTTCCCCCTCGTCTTTCTCGTCTTCGGGTCCAAGATCCATCGGCTCAACGTCGAGCATTCGGCATCCCGACTTTAGGTTGTCGTAGTCGCCAAGCGTCAGGAGCATGTCTATGCCGGCCACCAGGCGATCAGTGACGGCACATAAAATTGGCTCTTCCCGAGGAATGCACTCAACATAGCGCGTGGGAATAGCCATTGGGACATGTCGCAAAAGAGCACTCACGTTGTTCACAAAGGCTCCGGTCAGCGTCACCCTTCCAGACGACCCATCTATGTCGGGTACGACCCCCTCACGTACTACGCTAATCTCCGCTCCACAATGAATAATAGCGTTTACGTTCTTCGAACCGCAATTTACTTCTATTGTACACAACTCAGCGCGTCCGCCTTACCGATTGAAGGAAAGTGCAGTTGCGTCCAGGGACACCTTTTGTTGGCGTAGTGGCACACTCCTGCGAATTCTCCCACCACTGGGCTATTCCTCAAGTCTCGGTTCCGCTCTTGTTTACTAGGACAGTCACGAAAAAATTTTTTTCCCATAGCCTTGCGATTGAAACATTTCTCTCTGGATTGGTTCGACATTTAGCCCGGTCCTACCTTATCATGCTCTTTTCCGACAGGACTGGACCATCTTTTCTTTCCAGACTCAGAGTTTTTCAAATATGCAGGGTTGTTGCGTTGTTTGCAACGTTTTCCCTCTTCAAAACGGTCAGCCTTCGCAGCTACGTCCGCTGGTTTAAGCCATTCTCCAGTCTCATTTAGCGTTACGTAGGTCTGCATGTCGACGGGCAATGAATCTCTAACTCCGTCTGATATCAATAATGCTAGCAAACACTCAAGAGTTTCGATTGCGCGACTTCGAGCATTATACTCAAAACACCTCTCGACCCGTGTCACAAACTGAGTCCAGGATTCTTTCTTCATTCTAGTGGCTTTGAGTAAAAGCCTTCTTTACTCAGCCGGCGACAGTTTGAGTTCCAAAAGAACTCGCTCCTTAACCGCATCGTAATGACTCGCTTCGCCGATAGGCAGCTCCTTCACCAGCGCCCGCATGTGCTCCGTAAAATAAGGTCGCACGAGCGAGCCCCTCAGGCGCTCAGGCACCTCATATGTCGCAAAGACATTATCGACACCGTCGAACCAGCTTGGTACGACCAGTTCGGACTGCGGCATTTGTGTCAACACACCCTTCATGAGCCTGGAAAAGCTAAGCACCTCCTCCTTCAGGTTGCGTACTGCGCCGCCTCCCCTGGTTCCGGGTTTGTTTTCCGCACGAACCCGCTCTAGTTCAAGCTCTTGACGCACTAGCCGTTCTTTTTCTTTTACGAGCTTAATCTCTCTTTATTTAGTCCGTTACTCGATCGGCCGTCCCGGTCCCCGTCCTCGTCCGTCCCCACGGTCACAGCTAGTCTACTCCGACGTGACGCTTCACCTCGCTCGTCGACATCGTTATCATTAGCTCCATCCCGATCCAACGAGGTATCCGGCCTACGCCGTTCTCCACTACGTAACTCCATGGCGGGCACCAGTCACAATAATCAACTTACCTCTGAACGTTGACAAGTCCCTATGGCAAGCACACACGGTCTGTAGATCGTAACCGTCCGGCCCGATAACGGTGTCCAAGTCGTGTAGACGCCTCGTAGGGTTGTGAGTCTGCAGCACTCCCGAAGCCGCGTCAATGCGAAGTCTCGGTGTTCCAAGTCTTCTTAGTTGAAAACGCTGCTGAGGTCCAGGAATTCGCTGCCTCACTTCTTGTTGAATGGAGTCACTGTCCGCTGAATCTGCTGGGTCATTCCAGCCGGCGGGGTCCGCTGACGCAATCCTGTCGACTGCGCCAGTGAAGGTTGGTTCTTTTCTTACGATTGCGTGTGGGACCCAATGACTGAAAACGTCGATGCCCTGCGGATGTTAGTGGTCATAAAAATGACTGACAGGACCACATCAAGCAGAGAAAAAGAAAGAGATAAATATACTTACAGGACAGATAAAATTGTTGCCCGACTGACGTTCTTCGCGACCCTCTCGCGTTTTCATTTTTCCTTCTTCTTCGCCCACGTCTCGCCCGAGCCGCAGCCGCGCCACTCACTTTAGAGACATCACTGAACGAAAAGAAAGACGAAACCGAAACCCGGCGTATGTCACGCCTTTAGATTTACGGTTGTCGTTTACGTTGACCTTTACAATACTCTAACGTTAAATCCGCCCTGACCCGACGCTCGAATTCAATGGAGTCTATCAAGACATGCCAAAAGTTTATAGTCACGGCTCTAACCATCTTTGTAGGTCTGCTACAACCGATTAAACGAATCACGCACAATGAAGGCGCCGTGATCCTGCGCTTCTTTTTTAGTGATCGCTTTAGCCTGGGATAACAAACCGACAAAAACAAGGGCCGTGATGATGCACTTCTCTCCGCTTGATTGCCTTTGTTGGTTTGTGGCGTCGGCTGCGATAGGATCAAAGTATTACTATGCTCGAACATGAACAACTGGCCGCCGACGGTTGCCTGCGTACTGTTTTCTAGACTAAGTATAAATCTCCGCCTACAGTGGTCTGCAGACTAACTATGCTGGTCTAAGTATTACAGGCCGGCGACGGTGGGCTGCGGACTTTAGATGAACTAGGTATTAATCGCCACCAACCATCGTCTCCTGGCTAAGTATGCTGGATTATGAAGACCTAGTCTCCGACGTTCACCTGGGGCTAAGTACGCTCAGTTAAGTATGAATCGCCTCCAATGGTTTCCTGAAAAGTAATAATGCTGGACTAAGTACACTAGACTAAGTATCACTCGCCGCAAAGAGTTCCGAGCTACCGCAGGCGACCGTCGCCCGCAAGTTATCTTAGTCCAGTTGCTTCTCCTCTCGTTTATCTACTGCTTGTTTCGCCGAGCAAAGATATGGGACGGCGGATCGCATTGTCTGGGGTTCGATTCCCCCTGAGCTTCTAGTTGAATCCCTTTAACTTCGATTTATTTTTAGTTATTAATCTACTTATGACTTCAATATAGTTAGAATTGGTATTCTCTGCTCGCTACAGGATATGCGTTTTTTTATAGTTCGTTGGATTGCGTGTAGCACTTTTCGGCCACGCAAGAGCGCTACACTATTCCGTAAAATACAGTGGTAAACACATTATGTCTTAATACACCGCGATGCTCTAATTTCGGCTTATTTTCTGTCCAAGACCTCGGTTGCACTCTCCCTTCGTTCGCACCAGCGCGTACACTGCATACTTACAGTAATCGGAAATTTTAAAGTGAGAGTACAGTTTTGAGGATCCTAAATGAGGTGTCATATGTTTTAGAGCCAAATAGCACATCAAACGGCCCGATGCCCGAGCTAGAATATGAATCCATTTCAGACTGTCTGTCTCTAAACCAATGTATAAAAAAAATGTTTTCGTTGGGTAAATTGACCACTCGTCGGTGGGTCATTGTGGTTTCGGTTGTCAGCGGAGCAGCCTGAATGACTCTACGTCGTTGGAAAGGGACATCTCCTGCGATGGCCCCAAGACGCGGAGTCGCCTCTCTCGGGAACACACGCAGGGAGCATCGTAACCCGAGCAGTCCGGCGGCAGCGGTCCCAATCTCGTTAGTCCCCCTTGAAACCGAGTCGTCCGTTCTGGGTGGCAATTTAAAAGGCGCCGAGGCTCCCTGCCAGCACGGGCAGGAAACAAGATACTCGGGTGCGCATCAAATATACAGCGCAAAGGTTGTGACGACATCCAATCTACGCGACTTGCATCAATCTTTTGCGCGCTGTATTCGCTTTGTTTTGTTGTTTTGTTTCCCAAGTGTGTGCTGGTTGGGCGATATTATTAGGGATTTCTACCACGAGGATGCGGTATTATCTTTTTGTTTTGTTCCAAGTATAAAGCAGCGAAATAAAAGCTGGCCCGGAAGTGTTTTTGTTGTTTTTTTCTCTTGAACCCAACATTCAGGGCGTTCTATTTCCTCACCGCAAATGGGTTTTTCGCG
This sequence comes from Ixodes ricinus, assembly GCA_037355805.1. Classification (NCBI taxonomy): domain Eukaryota; kingdom Metazoa; phylum Arthropoda; class Arachnida; order Ixodida; family Ixodidae; genus Ixodes; species Ixodes ricinus. Next base: position 14,755 of record JAZHYW010058066.1, read on the forward strand.
GGGGGTTTCGGAGCAGAAGATAATGGCCACTCCGCACGGAACGGCTCTCTCGCTCTCCCTAAACTACTGTAGACAGGCTTGTTCGGCGTTCGCGTTCCGATGCAAACATTTTCTCCAGACTCCGGACACTTTGTTCCAGTGAAATGGAAACTCATGCGAGACACGATACTTTTTCATGCACACTTTGCTCGTATCAACTAGATTAAGATTTCACGTGTGTATGTTTTCGTAGATTATAGCTACTGCGTCCTTTAAACTACCGTAGTGCTGGTAAACGTTTTAAAAGAAAGTAATATTTAAAGATTTTGGATCCCTTTCTTCCAGATACGTCGTTTACGTGGGGGAATGCTAGAAAATATCATGACCCATCGGCGCTATTCGTATAAGGTGCGACGCCATCCCCAGTTTTATTATGATAGAAGCCACAATTAACAAAATCGGCTTTGATTTACCTTAGTAGATTTGGAATGGTCGTTGTGAATTTTATACATCTTAATGCTGCTACTACCCATTGGACACCTTATTTTAAATAGTCAGGCAAATCTAACGTAAGGCATTGATATGTTTCGGTCGTAAGTGACCTGTACATCTAATCAAGGTTGTTATCATTGCGCAATTTATTCGTAAAACGATCACCGCAAGCTCAGATCGTTTTATGGTTAACGAAAACACGTCGCTCTGCACTACATTTGCTGTACCGAACTGTCAAACATCTCAGCAGTTCTACTGCATGAAAATGATTGCGCAGCGTAAAACCGGTATTAACATCATAAAGATGTTAACTTCTAGCGGCATCAGGATTCCCAAAATCTTATTTAAGTATTTTTGAATTGTAAGACAATATAGGCAAAACGGAACAGCTCTTTTGACATAGAGTTTCAAGTTAGATGTAGGTAGCCTAGCGTGTCCGTTCTGGGGAATGCATTCGTTAGTGGATAATGTTTATTTTTCCATAAATATGTTTACCTATTCTACTTGAAACCATTCTCATACATCACAAAAAATGCCATTACCCTATCCCATTACGCTATTGTAATTCACTAGGTAGTATAACTCAATATCTAGCTGTGCTACCTAATCCGCTAGGCTAATGGTTTCGACGACAGAAGTGCAGAGTAAGGACCAGCGGCGCTGGGTCAGACCAGAAGAGGAAAGCATGCTCAGTATATACGTCGCAGAGTTCTTCCGAAAGGAAGTTGTTGACGTTATGTACCACTATAACAAGAAGGAACCCGATACAACTGGGCTAACAGACCATATTTACCAAGGGAACCGTGAAATCACTCGGTTCTTACGACAGATTGGTCGATTTCTTCCTCAGTTATGGATAACATTGGTTTTTCTTTTTATGTGAGGACTGTTCTAGAAATTTGTGTTTAAATAACAACGCTGAAGAGTCTTTTTGTAAGTGCCTTATCAATTGAGTAGAGAAGAAGAAAAAATGTAATTCACAGACTAAAAAAACGGTGGACTGTAAAAGAAAGGCGCTATAAGGTTCGTTTGCAGGTTTCACTGCACTTGATGAAAAAGCTGTGTGGATCGCTTTAAATATAATGCATATACTATGTCGCTACTTCGCGTTCGTGTTACAGTTCGTACCATTAGAAAGTTCCGTCAAAAGTAGGGAGAGGAGATATCTACAAGCAGAGCAGGCCTTTGGCGGTAGGCGCGGTGAGGTAGGGGCGGGAGGAAATGTCTTAGAGGCGTCTATATTGGCAGCATAGTACCTGATATTTATCACGAAATGAAAGAGAACTGAGCATTTGAGTCCCCGACCGACTTGACGGAATATATAAAATGAGTGCGCTTTCGCGGAATGACGCTTTTGACCAGACAAAAAAAAAGATTGCATTCATTACGCGGTTGTGAACCTCTGTTCCTTCAACAGCCTACTCGATACACAAGCGCCCACAGAAGCTACATGGCTAGCCTGGGTATGTTCTAGTTTCAAAACGGAGGTGAAACTGGAGATGAGGAGGCAGAAGCCGCGTTATTACGCATAGCCTTTTACTTCAGCCTCACATTCGATTACTGTATCATTTTCCATACTTAAGCTTCACCAAAACAGAAATAAACAAAGTGCAAGTAGGGCTAAAGAAAGTCCACAACGGGCAATGGGCGTCCCCATATACGCCAGCCAACAATCTCTGGAAGGCAGGGAACAACAAATTCACTGAAACACCTGGTGGCCCACACGATTCGACAACTAAGACGCCTACAAAATGCAATCCAGGAAGGTACCGTCGTATACACACTGCAGCCATACCAACTAATAGGGACGCTCCCAGGCGCAGCAAAAGACGCCAACTAGGTGTCAAAGGTATCCCCAATGTCGTCATTAAGACCTTCGAAGACCAACGGGTAGTCTACGTCAATGCCAGTCTCGCATTTAATTACCTTCCTGCGGAAGTAGCAGCTCTAGACGAAACGCAATTCGCGGTTTTCGTCACCCTATTAGCTGACTGACACACTACGACACAAGTATAAGAACGACAGAAGCATAAAAAACTGCAATCGCACTGGCTATTTTGACAGATATCCGTATTTCAGGTAATTGAACACAAACAACACAATCACCAATCATCCTAACGAACTCTCAAGAAGCCACCAGTGCCCTCCGTCTTAACAGACTCCCTGATAATGTCGCCTCTCTCATAACCGCAACCCTTAACAACACAGACGCTAATAATATATTACGGGTCCCCGGACATGCGGATCTGCCAGGCAATGAGCGTGCATATGCGCAAGCCCGAGCTCACAACTTCCGGCCGCCTAGCAACCCGCATGTATCACCGAAGAGAACACCGAAACACAAAATTCATTCAGTACCAAAAACACTTCTTGCAAAAGCTAGAAAGTGTAGCCAAACAAACCCTAATTCCCATAAGAGCTTCACCCAACACCAGAACTCAGTCAAAAGACAAAGGCAAATAAAACTCTCACAACCCCATACCTCGCACACAAATTCCGCAATGCACCGGAAACTTCCTAATGCACATACTGCATAGGGCAGTATATCATGGAGCGACTGGCTCTCTAGCCCCAGATCTGAAGACCCATTCAACCTTGCCGACTACTCGGACGCTGACCTGGCAGCCTTTTCAAGCAACCTGGAGTAAAGTTGCCGTTTTATTGTAAATAAAGTTTTCTTCCTTCCTTTCCGGAAAAATGAAAGATATTTACAAATCCTGTAAAGGGAAATTTGAGCGCAGCTCTTGAGGGGGACGAGGGGAGGGCACGGAGGCGAGGGTATACCCCTTCTCCTCTTCCGTACCCTCTCCTCCTTCCCTCCTCTTCCTCCCCTCCTCCTCCTTCATCCCCTCCTCTCCCATCCCGCTCCAATTCAGTTTCCACGCTATATTTAGCGGGGAATCGAATTGGTGTTGAGGTCTCGTGACATCAATGTTCCCGATAAATCTAGCTGACAAACTGAATTTGTCCTCTAAATCTAGTAGAGAAACTGAATTTCCCTGCTAAATTTCGCGGAAATGTGAATTGGCGATGAGGTCACGTGATGTCAATTTTACAACTAAATTTAGCGTGGTTACGCCGACGCCGACACCGCGAAACACGGAAACGGGCGCCAAAGAGCTGCACTCCGAAATGGCCTGCAGCTTAAAATTGTACGCTGTGCTATATATTAGCGGTAATTACCTCGCAATGCCGGCGATGAATCTGGGTTGTTAATCAGTTTTCCTTAACATTAGTGAAGTTCCTTAACTTGCAATACACGAAACTAAATTCTTCGAAAGGAATGAAGGTGTAGAAAAAAAAATTTAGGGACGAGAATGTGTATTGTTAGAATATTTCCTTGTGGCTGATTCTTGATTTTCTCTGAAATATTACGCAAAATGAACGTTTGTCCTCTCTGAAAGTAGTAACGCCGTTTGAAGCGTCTTATCAAAATGTTCAGCGGAAGAAAAATATTGTGTATTAGAAAAATCCGAAACATACAAAGAAAAAGAAACATTTTTCCTGCTCTACATTTTTGCAAGCTGATATTTCACGCGATGAAGACTCTCTACAGGTACGGACTATACTGGAATTCTTTTTTCATATCGCACATAATGACGAGTTGTTAAGTACATACCTGAAATTGTGCGGGCGAACGTAGTTTCGCCAGAAGTTTTATTATATTCATGGAGCTAAATTATGGGGTACTGAAATATTACATATGAGGCCAACTCGAAGGTCATGTATTTTCTGTGTCGCATTGCATCCTGTTTGTTTCCTGCTAACCGGTTCATGAGCTCGCTACCTGGTGGCTTGCTTAACGCGAAAACGCTGAAAGCAAATAGCAGATGCTGGTGATGAGCAAGGTAATCGGGATAATTACTATTTCGTTTGAAATGTATGAAAAATGAGCGCCCGGGATCAAGCTCACAAACCAGTCTGTAGACGACGAACATTCGGTGTAGAATATAGAGAGGTCCGACCAGGTCGATGACCGAAATCCAACTGGGCTTTTATTCTAATCCCCTTGCGCTTCGACCATTAATTCATTTCCTAGAGATCTCTTAGTGGCTTTTCTTTTTCTAGAGATATTTTATTGGCGCGTAGCCACAGGATCCCGCCCCCCCCCCCTTCCAGGAATCAAGGCTAATAGGCTTGTATCCTGAAAAAGAAACCACAGTTCTGGCGGAGGTACTGCGAGTGATGTGCGCATGGTATTTGGCAGGAATCCAAGTCCTGGGCTGTGAACGATTGAGTCCCAAAGTTGCGATCTGTAAAAGCGATGCTATAAATGCCATGAAACATGTCTGAGGGGTCGCCCAGGAAAAGGTGGTAGGCTCTTGGGGAGTGTGGGGAGAGCGCTTTCCATAAACGCAGGTATTATGTTGTCGGCCGCAACAACTTCTTCACGAACGTTGATGTCCAGCGTGAATGTTTTGGAAGTCCGCACCAGAACCTTGTAGGGGCCGTTGTAAGGTGGAGTGAGGCCTTTCTTGATTCATACCTTGCGTAAGCATGCATGGGTACAAGTCGTAAGGTTTTGGCTGGTGAAGATCTTTGGATGAGCTGGTTGACGTGATGGCACAGGTTGCAAGCGACGAAGGAAGTTTCGTAACTCATCGAGATAGTGGTGAAAGGTAGGGGCAGTGCCGTGGTCTGGTGTGGGAATGAAGAACTCGCCCGGTAGACGTAATGGTGAGCCATACACCAGCTCTGCTGATGCGGAGTTAAGGTCCTCTTTGAAAAAAGAGCGTAGACCTAAGAGCCCCATAGGTATGTGGTCCACCCAGTTAGCTCGGCCTTCAGGTGCTACGATGGCGGTTTTGAGCTGCCGATGTAGGCTTTCCACCATGCCGTCGGCAGAGGGGTGGTAGGCCTTTGTATGGATGTGGCGAGTTCCAAGCCACTGTGTTAATGATGAGAATAAAGCGGACTGGAACTGTTGACCTCTGTCTGTTGTGACAATGGATGGACACCCGAAACGGTTGACCCATATGTTAACAAAGGTCGCAGCAGCTGTCCGTGCCGTCATATCTGGAATAGGTGCTGCTTCCGGTCAACGAGTGTAGCGGTCGACACATGTTAGAATGTAGATGAAACCTCGGGATGGAGGAAGAGGGCCCACATTGCCAACGTGGATATGATCGAAGCGGGCACCTGCTGTACAAAATGGCATCATAGGTGTGTTGGTATGTCGAGTAATTTTTGATCGCTGGCACGAGAGGCACTGTTTTGTCAAATCACGAACGTCAGTGTTCATCCGTGGCCACACGTAACGTGCACCGATGAGGCGTTGCGTAGCTCGAACGCCCGGGTGGCTGAGGCCATGGAGTTGTTCGAAAATTTCTCGACGTAATTTGGGAGGAATGTAGGGTCGGTTGGTCCCCATGAATATGTTGCAGATGACTTTTTTCGCAAACTGTCGGAAGAGTATCTCTTTCAGATGTAAAGACGTGGAAGTGTCTCGGAGATGCTGAAGTTCAGAGTCTTCCTCTTGCGCTACAGCCAGTGTCTCAAGGTCGAGCTCTACAAAAGGCGATGACATAGCCCCGACACGTGACAGGGCATCAGCCGCTGCGTCATCTCTTCCTTTGATATGGCGAAGGTTGACGGTGATCTGAGATGAAAGCTAGGTGTCGAATTTGCCGTGCAGAATAGGCGTTGTGGTTATCTTGAAAGGCAAGCGTCAGCGGCTTGTGGTCAGGTAGTACATATAACTGTCTTTTTTCAAGAAAGTATCGGTAGTGCCTCACAGTCAGGTATATGGATAGCAGCTCTCACCCGAATGTACTGTAGCGTGTTTCTGCTGGATTTAACTTCTGAGAGAAAAAAACCTATGGGCTTCCAGTCGCTGTCCAGAAATTGCTGTAGCACCGCGCCTACAGCAGTGACTGAAGAATCAGTTATAACGCGAATGTTAGCGTCTGGCCCCGGATGAACGAGAAGCGTTGCACTTGCCAGAGCGCCTCTTACCGTTGAAAATGCTAATTCAGCGTGTTTGCTCAATGGTAGTAACGCTTGGGGGCTATTTGTGGTCTTCAGAAGATCCGTTAGTGGTTGCAGGAGGCCGGCGCAGTTAGGTATAAACCTGAGGTTAAAGTTGACGAGGCCCAGAAATTCCTGAAGTTTTCGGAGAGAAGTGGGGCGTGGAAATTCACGGATTGCCTTAACTTTTTCTAGAAGAGGAAAGATTCCTTGGGGCGTGACGCGATGACCTAAGAATTTCAAGTCGTTGACCCAAAATTGGCATTTGCTAGGGTTGATGACAATGCCTGCTTTTTGAAGTCGATCGAAGAGCAGGTGGAGGTGTCGTTCGTGCTCAGCCGGGTTTGTACTGGTAACGAGGATGTCGTCAACATAGGCGAATATAAAATGGAGCCCTCTGGTGACTTCGTCAATGAACCTTTGATATGTCTGCGCCGAATTCCTCAAACCGAAGGGCATTCTGATATACTCGAAAAGGCCGAATGGGGTGGTGATAGTTGTTTTGGAGATATCGCTGGACGCGACAGAATTTGATGGTAGGCCATGACTAAGTCTATCTTGGAATAAATCATGGTTACAAAGAGGTTAGCAGAAAAATCCTGTTCATGTGGGAGAGGATATCGGTTGGGCACTGTAGAGGCATTGAGTGCCCGATAGTCTCCGAACGGGCGCCAGTCATTTAGATCCTTTTTAGGACCATGCGAAGTGGTGATGCCCAGTTGCTAGAAGGTGGCCGGAAAATACCTAATTGTAACATGTGTCCAAACTCTCTCCTCGCGATCTGCAGACGCTCACCAGCGAGTCGACGAGGTCGCGCAGAGACGGGCGCACCTGTGGTGGTTATCTGGTGCATGACTCTTTGTTTTACTGGAGACTCCATGTTACATGGTTTTGTGATAGATGGGAACTGGGCAAGGATGGCTTCATACGATGATGAAACCGAAGAACGTGGCATTGGGTAAACTGTCAGGTTATATAAGATACCTTGGACAGACAACTCTGTGGTGGCGTCAGTCTGCGTGCGGCTGCTAATGTTGGCTCGTAATTCCGAATTGATTCAATAAATCAGCGCCTATAATGGCCTGTTGTAGGTCCGCGATGACGAATACCCATCGGAACGTCCGCCTGAGTCCAATCTTAATAGTCAGGCAACGTTGACCGTATGTGGCTATTGCGAAGCTGTCGACCGCCCGAAAAGACCGTTTAGTCGGTTGCAGCTTGCGGAGAGCAGGGGAAGCAGGTAACACAGAAACCTTCGCACCAGTATTAACGAGGAACAGGGTGTCTGAGAGAGTGTCGCGAACATAGAACAGGCGGCTGCTGGGCTGGCTGGGATCAATCGCCGCCAGTATACCGGGCCTCGGCATTTCCCGTTCATGAGCAGGAGTCGGTGCAGCGTCTTGCTTGGTCACCAAAGGTGCGATGGTACCAGCAGATCGACCGACCACCGGAGTTGGTAGTGCGGCGAGAGGGCGATCGGCCAAGAGAAGAACTGCGCGGCCTTGATCGATCTGCTCGGTCCTGGTCAGGTCCGAAGGTGGCGATGGCAGCAGCCAACTGCTCCATTTTTATTCAATTTTGGCGGCGGCCGTTTTTCACGGTTGTGAAGCAGGTGTTGTGACTGCAGGAACAGCTGGAGCGGAGTAGTCAGCAGTTTAGTCTGCTAGCATCGCAAGACGATCCAGCGACATGTCGACTGCAGCGGCTAGGATCCTTCGTGCCTTCTGGTAGCTTTTGTCAGAAGAGCTCACGCAGAATTGCGTCATGACCGTCGTGGTTATGCGAGACGAGCAGTTGACGCATCTGATGGAGGAGCTGCGACGGCTGGCGATCCCCAAGCTCTTGTGCGGTCAGCAGCTGTTGGATCCGTGAGCGCTGTGTTGATATTGTCCGAGTCAGGAGGAAATATTTTAGATGGTCGTACGCGTCGTCGGATGGTGTTTGCGACAGCACGTTGTACGAATAGACAGCACGTCGTAAAATAGACATATAGTTCCAAATAGAACCTCAAAGAGCTTTATCGAAAACCAGAAAATCAACTCTTTTAGAACGACTTGAAGCTCGTGAGAAACTCGGGGCGCGCCAAAGTTACAACTCGTGAAGCAGGCGCAAAGCTAGCAGCGGCGGAGCGCGGGTGGTTTGATCATTATCGCATTGCGTCACTGCTATCTCTGCGCCTGCTTCACGAGTGGTCACTTTTTGCGCACCCCCGAGTTTCTCATGAGCTTCAAGTCGTTCTAAAAAAGTTGATTTTGTGGTTTTCGATAACGCTCTCTAAGTTTATAATTGGAACCATGTGTTTAGTTTACTAATTAAAAGTTAATTAACGACATTTTAAATAATTAGCCGACTTATCGCAAAGATTATAGCCACCCACATACTGTCCCCCTGGCCGTATAACTCACTTGCACAGACCGTATTAGTGCATCTTTTACGGGTGTTTTGTAATAGGTCTGTTTCTAATAAAAAATATCACCCGGCATAACAGTGAAAGAAAAGAGCACATATATCATAGGGATGTCGCATAATTTCAAAATGCATTGCCACCTGCATTCAGTAAAGCGCAGTAATGCACAAAAACTATTGCATTAGCTTATAATGCTTTTTGTGTACTTTTGTTATCTACAATACTAAAGTTTGCTGTTAATTGAACGACGCTTAGACACCGATTTATGCCGATGAATTAAAATATATGGAAAACAAAAACAAAAAATAGTTCAGTGTTTATATTATATTACAATAAACATTCTCATGAGCCTATTGCTCATCATACATTATTCAACCTCATTTTCTTAACCTACATATCGACATATACGATGGAATAATGTGCATATGTATCTGTAGTTTTTTCTCAATTGGTGTTTGATTTTTTCTTTTAGATGTGTTGTTTAAAAGTACAGTTTTTTTTTATTCAGAACCTCTTATATTCTGCGTTTTTCTTCTCTTTAGAATTTGTCTGCACTTGGCCATATCTGTACTTTTATACGGCACCTGCGCACTCTTAACTAATCATTCCAAATAATTGCTTATGAGTAAAATACGTGGCAACATCTAAGTGTCAATTCTACGAAATACAACGCATGTATAAAAATAACAACTTTATTTATGCCATTAAATTAATGATATAAAACATTTATTTGTTAATCACAGAATTGATCGAAAGAAGCAATTAGTACAATATGAGGTAAACGAATACAACTAAGCAATACACCACGACCCCAACAGACCAGATGCCAAGACAAAACACAAGCGTCTTCAATAACAAGTCACACAGTCAATCGAAAGAAGTGCAAACATTTTTGTTTGATTATTGCTTTGTTCGTTCTTGATCTCCACATCCCCGCGGCCGCACTGGACGCTTGTGGCGTGTCACAAGATGGCCGCGCGGGTGACATCATGTGAACATTGGACATACAATGATGATCTTGTTGAGTGCACTTCCCTTGAAAAAAAAATAAAAATCTCTCTCTCTTCTTTCTCTTTCTCTCTCTATATATATATATATACTGTAAACGACTTCATTTTCGCGAGGACCTAATTTTCGCGAATTTCACGAGTGGCCTACAATTCGCGAAAAATAGGTCCGGCGAACAATTCTGGTAAAATGTAAACACATTGGAACCTATATTCAGATCCCAAGGCGTCGCGAAAATTAGAACCCGCGAATAATTCTAAAACTTCAACTTTGACCTAAATCGCGAAATATTGAGCCCGCGAAAAATAAGTCGTATATAGTATATATATTAACATTTATTTTTCACATAATGATTGGCCTAATGAGGTCATATTTGTGCTTTACATTTCATTTACATGTGTACAATGAAACCTGGAAAGCGCCTCGACACTGATATTTAGGCTTAAGTTTAAAATTGCTTGCGGTATTAGTAACAGCTTTGGGTCAAAAGATATATCTTATCACCTATTGTGCACTCTCTGTATAGGGTTTCCCAAGTCATCAGGCTCGATGTAAAGTGGACCGTAAAAATCGACGCCTGCACGTAGCAAACTAAACATTTCGTCAAAGGTGTATTTCACAGGCCGATGTTTTCTGGTAATATTACAAAGCGTAGTTCTCTTTCTGTAACAAATAGGGCCACGAAACTTCCCAGGGTCAACGGCTGGCGGCGACGCCGACGACCAAGTAGATTAGTGGGGCGGGTTTGGTGGTTGTATTGATAGATGGCGCTACCTCCTTATCGAGACAGCTCGCGACCACCGTGGTTTAATAAAATGAACATAATATTTCTGTAACTTACCTTTCGTTAAGCAATAAATGCGAACAATAAAAACGTAACTCAATGGAAAAAGAAACGCGTTTACGAAACGACGGCGCCTTTCCTGCCAACAAATTTCGCCTGCGTGTCGTCTGCTTTCTTTCTCTGGTCGGCTACACCTCTGGAAGCTTCTCCCGACGCCATATATCAATACGAATGTCAAACACACCACGCTACTCGACTCGGTCGTCTTCGTCGCCGGCCACCATTGACCCTGGCAAGTGTTTTGGCCGTATTTTATTTTTTTTAAAGGGAGTTACGCTTTGTAATTTTATGAGAAAGCAACTGACCTGTGAAATACACCTTTGATGAAAAGTTTAGATTGCTACGTGCAGGCTTCAATTTTTATGGTTCATGTTAGTTCGAGCCTGGAGACCTGGGACACCCAGTATATTCAACTTTGAAGTTATACCAGAAAGCAAAGAAATTTAATAGCGCGTATGCTAGCCCCATTAAGTTAACCTCCACCGAGCGCCTATTCAGATGGTTCATCGAAGGCGCCTTTTCACCCCGCGCCTACGCGGAAGGGGACTGAATGGGCGTGTTTCAAAACAGTGAGACATCGAGTCAAGTGCAGTAGCTACAGAACGAAATAACAATAATTGATTTCTGGTTTGTGGTCACAGAGCAGTAGGCGGTTATAAGGAGGTATGTTTTCTTTGCACAATGTTGCTGTTCATACACCTCTTCGGGTAAGACGTTGTCACGTGAAAACAAAGCGTTAAAAACGAAAGACCTAAAAGGAAAACGCATTCGATGTTAGCTTCATGTAGCCATAACTTCAATAACCTTCCGCCAAAAAACAACATATAACTAAAAGTTTTTTTTTTTTTCAGCTCTAGATTGCCGATAGCTTGAACCCATAGCGAGTTGTAATCCAGTTATAGGGTCGCGCCTATACCCTGCCATTCGAATCCTGCCGTGGAATTACGAAACACAATCTCAATCTGGCACCGGAAAAAACGCACCTTCGCGAGGAGCGCAGACTCGTATTTACACCGCCCGCAGGTTTACATTCTCGGCGACCGCAGCTGCGCCAAACTCGTTATTCCGAGAATTAACGACTAGGCAGCCGCTCTCGCAGTCTCAGGCTTCATTGCTTTAGCCTTTCTAGCGAACAATGACGGCCCTTGCAATAATCGCAACAAAATAAACAAAACATAAACTGCACTTAGAACTGCGCGACCCGCATCGGGGAACGTTCACTTGCCATGCAATGCGGGTCGGACAAGAGGGAATGCACCGTCTCCACATAACTTGAGTGAGCAAACTTTTCTGGCCAGGATAAACGAAGAGGGGGCAGGAGATCAGGAAAGCGCTTTTCGCGACGACATCAATTAGCCGCCCGGTGCCGAGGGAAACTAAAGCGACTATCTCGTAAATGAAAGAAAGCGCGGAACTGAATATAAAGAAGGAGGGGGAGGGAAGAATGAACCTCTTTCCTGGGCATGGAACTTGCGGGGGACGGGCAACGTAGCGCCATATTACGAATGCAGGCTTGGCAGGGCGTGGATGCTGGCCACTCGGGTTGCAGCCACCGGCCAATCATTAGGCATCTGCGTCTGTGTGTCTAATCATCTGCTCCGAATTGCTAGTACAAGAGCGATACATAGTCAGGAAGGAGAAGAAAGTTGGGGGGGGGGGGGCGCATTAGGCTGGATTTTTGCTGGAGGCCGCACCTGCTTTTAATTATGAGTCAAAGACGGTGGAGGAAAGTCCGATTAGCAAAGTTAATTCATGTTGGTCTTGCTGAGGACGGTGCGTCGTCAAGAGCGTTGGTCTCGATCTTTTGATATCTCACTTGTGCGTCTCTCATGAATGGCACTAGATCCTGGTGCGCTGTAAGTTTGTTGAAAGTAACGTTGAAAACATAATTGATGCAGAGAAAGAAAGCGGTACCTATTTTATGAATGAAAGTTGAAGTAATGTAAAGTGCAAGAGGACTGAATAACCTTAGTAATACATTGAGCAAAATGATTGAAACCAACGTGTGAGTGATTTGATCTCACGTTCTTTATTACAGCCGGTGTGAAGCTGAAACCAATGATTAGCAAATAGTACCTGTGTTCATGGAAAAGGTGATTGCCTGACCGAGATCAACGTCTTGCACTAATGTTCTTCTTCGAGGCAGTATTAGTAAGACTGTCTTAGATATACGTTACGTAGTCACACCCATTCGTGACAGCTGAGATAAACCGACAGGTATCAAAAGTAGCTATCTTAGCACCAATGACAACTAAGCTGATGTCTAAGAAAAACGCTTCCCTGAATGCGGATGTGGTGCGATGTAACCTTATATAGGTTCCACATCATACCAAAATGTCCATTATAAAGAGGGCAACAATGAGGAAATAACAAATTACACAGTCTTTTCAACTGTCTATGTCAACAGATTCAAACAGCGTGTACTAATAGAATCCGCAATTGATAATACACCGTACAAGCTTCCTTGAAGTGTCCACTGCAGTACTTTAAACCAAAATAAAACTCTGTGGTACGACTTGGGGCAAATATTGTTTGTACATTGCAGGTTGTATTTAAACTCATAATTGCATTTTCACATAGGATCCTCTTTCATGTTTACAAGGTTGCTTTATTTGAAATGCGGGGTACTCGCCTATCGGAAAAGCGTCACCATTACGTTCTGAAGTCCGTAAACCGGCCTTGGCATTTTTTTAAATTCATTTTTCTGAATTGCATTTGAAAGGGGTTAGCGAAAAAGGCGTGATTCCTGACTTGGCCTTTGGTCCTCCCCCCCCCCTTTCCTTCGTAAGGAATGTCGCATGTGCTTAAGGCCGGCGTAGCATGTATACTACATATATACTGGGTAAGTTTTGTGAAGACTTTCAAAAATCTTAAAAATTAGGGCGGTGGAAAAAGAAGAAATGTCTTCGGGAACAAATTACCAGCTCACGGCAGACGTCAGGAATTGCCAAAAACATACTACTTAGCCAGTCTAACTAATTAAAATTTGTTCATTAACTGTTTAATTAGTGGAAATAGACATATAGTTCGAATTAGAAAGTTGGTGAGCGTTCATGAAAACTACAAATCAGTCATTTTCAGAAAGACTTTGAGTGCTTCAGAAGAGTAGTAGCGAACTAAATTTGCCACTAGCGGAGCAGGCTGGGCTGGATAATAGAGGGAAAATCGCGCTGAAAGCTTTACCGCAACCCCTAGCCTTGTACCTGCCAGCACCAGCTGTAATTTTAGTGCGTTACTACTCTATTCACGTGCTCAAAGTCTTTCGAGAAATGACTGATTTAGTGGTTTTCGATAACGCTCAGCAACTTTCTAATTGGAACCATATGTCTATTTCCACTAATTAAATAGTTAACTAACATATTTCACTTAATTAGCTGGTTAATTAGTTTGTTTTGGGAATTCCTGACGTCCGCTCTGGCTGGTAGTTTATTCCCGAAGACGTTTTTTTTTTTTCAAACGCCCTCATTTTAGGGCGTTTTATATACATATATATGTATATATATATATATATATATATATACTGGGTGTTTTTGCTAAGATTTTTACAAATCCTAAAAATTAGGTATATATATATATATACAGGGTGTTTCACGAAAGGTGGAGAAATTCGATATTGCGAAAACTACGCTTCACAACAAAAAAAGAAGAAAAGGCTGTGTCGTTTTGTCCTGGGTCAGGGGCCTGTTTATGAAAATTATTGAAGTCCAGGATAATTAAATTGTTCATTATTTTTGCTTAATTAACTTTTTTAAATTGTGTTTGAGGGCAAGGTTTCAAGTAGAAAATTGCTCAGCATCATGAAAAAGGTACTAAATCAACAAATTGCAGAAGATAGAAGCACGAGAAGCATTTTACGGCTTTCTGAAAAAACCGCACAAATTCGACGGGTTTTTAGGTTTCGGTTGGCGATCGAGCGCTTCTCGGCCCCGACGGCACTGCGCCCCTGGAGAAATAGTGAACCAACCTCTGCTGCGTTGCGCGATGGACAGCGCAGAATAGGTTGGTTGCACTATTTCTCCACTGGGTGCGGTGCCGTCAGGGCCGAGATGCGCTTCGATTGCAAACCGAAACTTAAAAGCCCGTCTAATTTGTGCAGTATTTCAAAAAGCCGTAAAATGCTTTGCGTGGATTCTACCGTTCTGCAATTTGTTGATTTAGTGTTTTTCGACGATGCTGAGCAATTTTGTAATTGAAGCCATGCACTTAAAATATATTGAAAACGTTAATTACGCTTAATAATTAGAAATCTGATTATCCCGGACTTTAATAATTTTACTTAATAGGCCCCTGGCTCAGGACCCAAAAAAAAAACAATCCTTTTTTTTTGTTGCGACGCGTAGTTTTTGCAATATCGAATGTGTCCCCTTTTCGTGAAAACACTCCTGTACGATATATATGTAATGCATATATTGTGAGGAAGGTGACGGAAGACAGCTTGCAAAAACGAGGCACCAGTGCGCGCTTCTGCTGGCGCTGCCAGTTGGGTGGTACTCAAACCAGCCATCATTCCTGTTCTTTCTACATTTCTCCGTCAACTGTGTATATATCGTAATCACCCTAAAAAATGGTGGAGGTTTGGGCAATCTCCGCCTCTCTGGTTGCGACGGAAAAGGGTGAAATGAGGACTCGAGATTCCAGAACGGTGCGTGCAAATAGCATGATATATTATTTACAAAAATATAAAAAACGTGAAATTTGGGAAGCACAGCGAGCTATACTGAAGTCGACATAAAGTCAGTCAAGAGGTTCCGCCATGCTGCGCGCCGCTCGTTCTTGGAAATCACAGCAGCCTTGAGCCTGGATGTTGATTCTTCAGGGCGATCACCTCGAGCAGGCAGCAGATCTCCGGCAAGCCCGGTGTGAGCCCTCACAAACCGTTCGAAGACTGTCCGGGGTTTAACTCTGTTGTCTGGGTCGCCGGTATCGCGATGCGTCCATTCTCGGTCACCGCCTTAAGCTCTGCCCACGAGCGCATCTGGGTAATTCCACGTCAGTTCATGCAATGATGGTCCGGGTCATGTTTTGATATTTTGTTAAAAATATATATGAAGCCATGTTTTTGGGAGATATTCAGCTATTAATGAACGCTGTAACAATTGTTTTCGCTGAGATATAAAATAGAGAAGTCCCCAGGTTTGAAATCGAGAATATTACACGATGCTGCTTCGCACAGTCGTCATTTTCGCATCAAACCTTCACATCACTCATAACCTTTAATATATTTCACAAGAGATATTCAACACAATACACAGAAAAGTAAACATATAAATAAAATATTCCTATGCAAACAAAATATGAAATGGCATAAAAAGACGTTTTAGAGACATATTCCGAATTTGTTAGGAAATAAACTATCTTTATAATACTTCACATAACACATCAAAATGCGCGTCTTTAAATTATCTTTACCAATATATAAAGTTAATATGCCCAACCTTAATTGTCTTCTCGTTATTAACGCGAAAATACGGCTGGACTTCTCAAAATGTGGCAAGATTGGTCAAGTCAATATTAAAAAAAAAAAACTCCATCATTTTTTTTTCTTTTTTTAATCTCCTCTTGGCAGCTTGCAGAGACTTAGAAGCAACTTGTGATGGCAAAACATTAAGTAATATATGACCTCAAACGGAAAAGCTGCGACAAACCTTCACTGGAGCGAGCCTTCGTCTCGTTATAGCGGCTTTGCCGCATAAAGTCCTCTTCATGGGAGCGTCAAAATCTGGAAAGAGGTACTCTGTCGTAGAGAGCGGAAAGTCCCGCTGTTCCGAGCATTGCTTTATCGTTGTGTGACAATAAGACCCCCCCCCCCCCCCGCTCCCCGTCCCCGCCCCGCCCCTCTTCTTCCCATAACTTATCACGAACAAGAAACGCTTGAGAAAGTCCCTAAATGCAGCAAATACGAATCGTAAGCACATCACATTACCTTTGGAAATCCAAAGCTAAATATGTGAAGAGTCAGTTACGGGGCAAAAAAAGGCGAGAGTAGTTAAGTGAAAAAAATGCAGGTCAGTTCTGTCAGGAAACGTTGCAATCTGGAACCCTCAGACGAGGAAAAACAAAAATAACGGGATCAGTGCGAAATTAAATCTCAAACGCAGCCTAGCTTATTCACAAGAAGAACGATACAATAAATGCGTGTCCATGCAAGAAAGAAAAAATAGGGAAGATAAATACATGCGACCCCAAATACTCTGACCGAACCCAACCATGGACAAACTAAACCACCCAAGCTTAAGGACAGCAACGGGAACCGGCAACCTCTCCCAAGGACCCGAACAGATGAGTTTCACCACGCTATGTGAACCGACCGAGGACCGAACCCCAACCCCCCCTTCCACTTTACTTCGCCGTAACCCCTTCCCCTAACACGCA